>JAOPUL010505753.1:0-11119 GCA_027564515.1 Octopus rubescens | reverse complement strand
TACATACATACATACATACATACATACATACATACATACATACATACATACATACATACATCATACATACATACATAATACATAAACACCTACACAAAATGCATATTTTCGCTTGAGGTAAGCAATGTAAATATCCCTGAACCACAGTTGCATTCTACTGGAATCTGACACTGCATAAATATTAACGTGTTGAGAAAAAAGTATGGTATAATAATGGTGCAGTTATGATGCATACTTGTGATCAGTTTGATTTCAAGTGATCATATCATGATCCTCTTAACACGGACAATTCAATTTTATCAATCATTAGGTCAGAGTTCTGAGAGTTTTACAGAAGAATGTCATGATTTGTCAGTCGCTAGAATTTATTTTGCTTCATTTGTTTTTATTGAAAGCCGTACTGGAAGGAATGCCCGCCCTGCACCCTGTTTGTTGTTTATCGATGTATTGCTGGTGGAGATATCAGCACGGCATATGAATTCATTTGTCTAACCTTTTGACATTTATTTAGAAAAGTTAGGTTCGGACATGCAATACAGCTTCCTAAAGATGCTGATTGGGTGATTGGTATGAAGTAGCTCACTCTCAGTTCAAATTCTTATTCACATTTTGTTTTCTTCTGTATGTATTTTTGGTCTTTAACGTAAATGTCTATATTCCTTGCAGCATACATATCTTGTTCATCTTCACATACTCACATTTTAAAAAATCGGACCATAATGTCTAAACATGCACTAAACACGTTGCTCGTTCCTTCTTAGCAGAATGCCATTGCTACAAGTATTATGTATCAGTAGTGACTGATTTGTACAACTTAGTACTATATGAATAACGACTTCGATTTCATCTGCCTTGAAGAACGTGTAAAATTTATACTTACATCCTATTCGATACGACCTAAACATTTAAAAAGAAAAACAGCATCTCAAAAGCATATTCTTAAATTATTCGCAAAATGTTGGCCTTATGGTTTAAAATAATACGCGACATGTCTTTCAGACAGTTATAACTCAATTTGACGATGTTTGTGTTCATCTGCTGATGGGTGTGTGACAGATGGTGATACGTTCTCTGGTTAGTTTGTATTTAAATCAATGTTCTGAGGTGGGTTATATTCTATTATATTTCTCATCAGTTCATTGGTTTAAGTGGATTTTAGAACTAGAGATTCGGTAATGTACTTTTTTTTAGTTACAGTAGCGGAACTTCTTGAGTCGATGCTATAACCCTTTCCATAACGAGCAGAAAAATAGTGAAAAGTCGTCCCACTTCATCTGTGCTTCTATTAGATTTGATCGATTGCTAGATGACATTTTTGAAAGTACATGATTCATCCTTAATTTCATCAGAAAATCTGTACATTGTGGCCCTGTTAGCTGCTTGTTCAGCTGTGAAATGTATACATTTTCACCTTCAAATACATATTCTTTTACGCTTTTACTTGTTTCAGTCATTGCACGGCGGACATGCAGGGGCACCAGCTTGAAGAATAATTTGTCAAACATATCGACCCCCGTACTTATTTTGTAAAGCTTGGTACTTATTCTAACGGTCCCTTTTGCCGTGGCGCTAGTTTACGCAGAGGCAACGATTCATCACTGGTTTTCAAGCGGTGGTGAGGGACAACAAAACACACACGCGCACACACATACATGCACAAACACACACACACACATACACACACACACACACACACACACACACACACACACACACACACACACACACCAGGCTTCCACACAGTTTCTGTTACTAAATTCACTCACAAGGAATTGGTTGACTCGACACTATAGTAGAAAACACTTGCCCGAGGTCATGTGCAGTGGGATTGAACCTGAAACCACGTGGTTTCAAAGCAAGCTTCTTAACCACACAGCCATGCCTGCGCCTACATATTTTATGTATTTCTTTTGTGTTTCCTCAGTCATTAGATAAAATTAACATTGTGCTTATAACAGGAACTTGAACCCCTCCGCCCCCCCTACTCGCTGCATTCAAGTTTTATTTCATCCTCTTCATTGCCACATGTAATTTCTTAAAGTACAAAGACAGTTATTTTGTGGTTCAATTTTCATTTATTCATTCCATTTGTTTGAAGTACAATGTTATATATATATATATATATATATATGTCAGTTTTCCACCCCCACCTCCTCCAGTGTCAGTTGTGCTAGTTTCCCTCATAAACAGTTATATATGTTACTAACATTAGACTATTTAACTGTGACCTAGTTTTTAATTTTACTTGAAGCCACTTGACTTTATTTATGTCACTAATAACTCTAAGAAATACTGACACATTTCATAAATTTATTCTCCTGAAAGCAAGCAATAATTTTTATTAGACAATCAATAAAAAAACAAAAACCCCAAGAAAACTGGCACTCGGTCAGTTATGATGACCAGGGTTCCAGGTGATCGGTTGAACAGAACAGCCTGCTTGTGAAATTAACGTGCAAGTGGTTGAGTACTCCACAGACACACGTACCCTTAATGTAGTTGTCAGGGAGATTCAGTATGACACAGAATGTGACAAGGCTGGCCCTTTGAATTATAGGTACAACTTATTTTACCATCTGAGTGGACTGGAACAATGTGAAATAAAGTGTCTTGCTCAAGGACATAATGCACTGCCAGGTATCGAACTCACGACCTTATGATCGTGAGCCGAATACTCTAACCACTAGGCCACGTGCCTTCTTCACTAGACAATCCTTCCCCTGTCAGCTGCATCATCATTACTATCCTGTTGCCCACAGCCCTCCCCACTCTCTTCTGTAACCCTCTATCTTCCCCAATTCTCGACTCATCGATCATCTGCCCTTCGGCCCTACCCGAAGTTTTACAGTTTCAGTCTGCCTCTTCATTTTCCTCATCTCCTGCTCCACACACAATCTTGCAAAAAACCCACCCACTTACCTCGTGCCTTGAGCGGGGCCACCCGGACATCTCACCCCCACCATTTATCTCTTTGTAGCTCCTACTGATCATTCTATCCTTCTGTTTTAAATTTGACCAGCCATGCAGCTCCTCTACAAGAACTTGCTCTGCACCCTCCTCTTCTCATACTTTAACCCCATCGCCTTCTAGCAAAAAGCCGACCCCTATCCCTCATGGTTCATAGTTTTGAAAGCTGCATGGTGATCTGACTGGTGCTGGTGCCACGTAAAAGACACTCAGTACACTCTGGAAAGTGGTTGGCATTAAGAAGGTCATCCAGCTGTAGAAACCATGCCAAAGCAAAAACAGGAGCATGATGATGCAGTCCTTGGGCCTGTTGGATCCTGTGAAACCGTCCAACCCATGCCAGCATGGAATATGGACATTAAATGATGATGTTGAATGGTTTAGTAATGATATCTTTACAATAGTTACACTCCTAAGATTTGTTATTGTAGAGAGAGCGACAATTTAAAAGTTTAAATTTGTTGATGTTTACATGTTAATTTTATTTGTGCGAAGGCACGTGTGGTGTAGTGGTTAGAGCATTCGGCTCATGATCATAAGATCGTTGAGTTCGATTCCTGGCAGCATGTTGTGTCCTTGAGCAAGACGCTTTGTTTCACCTTGCTCCAATCCACTCAGCTGGCAAAAATGAGTAGTACCTGTATTTCAAAGGGAAACTAACTCAGCTGACAGTGGAGGTGATGGGGGTGGAAAACTGACATATATATATATATAACATAGTACTTTGTCATGTTCTTTGCCACGCTGAACCTCCCTGAGAACTACGTTAAGAGTACGTGTGTCTGTGGAGGGCTCAGCCACTTGCTCATTAATCTCAGGAGCAGGCTGTTCTACTAATCGGATCAACTGAACCCTCATTGTCGTAACTAACAGAATGCCAGTTGTTTTTGTTATGTGTTATATCCTTAAGATATGAAAAAGATCCCATTTCCTTCTTCAGTCACATATTGTTGGCTAAGGTTCCTTCATCATCATTTAACATCCATTTTCCATGCTGGCTGGGGTTAGACAGTTTGACAGGATCCAGTGAGCCGCAGAGCCGCATTGAATTCCATTGTCAGCTTGGTTTCTTGCATGGTTTCTACAGCTCGATGTCCTTCCTAATGCCAACCACTTAAGTGTGTAGTGGGTGCTGTTTACATGGCACCAATGAGGTCACCAACTAATTTGTAAGACAAGAAAGAACAGGAAAAAGGGAAAAACCCCCTTGACTATGGGAGTAGCTGGGGAGTATTTGAGAGGGAGAGAAGGGATGATGATTCTATGTCAGGTGTTGAGATGTTAAAGCATGATAAGATGGACAAACCCAGATTTCTTGCTATAAAAGAGGTACGTGGCTACCCTGCATTATATAAGGGTGGGTGTGAGTAACTGGAAAGAAGATAGGTGAGTATAAGAGAGGATAGAAACAGTGGATCAGGGGTGGGGTGGGCATAGTTTTGTAAGAGAGTAATATGATTTCAAATTTTGGCACACGGTCAGCAAGTTCAGGGGAGGGGGTAAGTCGATTACATCGACCCCAGTGCTCAACTGGTACTTATTTTATCAACCCTTGAAAGGATGAAAGGCAAAACCAACCTTGGTGGAATTTGAACTCAGAACGTAAAGACAGACTAAATGCCGCTAAACATTTTGCCCGGCGTGCTAACGATTCTGCCAGTTCGCTGCCTTAAGAGGAGAGTAATATTAATTCTCTTTAGAGTTAGGAAATACTTCGACTTTCAGTAGTTGCTGACTCTACAGGGTTCAAGTAAGGTCTATATTGGGTTACTGAACGATGCTACAGTTACACATACACAAGGCCAGATTTAGGGTGGGGGGTGAAGAGGGCGATAACCCCGGGCACACTCTTGATATCAAGGGGTCCCTGCTAGGAAGGGTATGGAGCACTGAATACAGGGAGGGCCTACTTCCCAGCAATCTTACACGAAGAGGCTCTCATTCAATATAACATATCTTGGATCCTCTTTTATGATGAATAACTATAGATTTCTTCACGTTTACTGACTGACACCAATAATTTTCCAAGATTTTAATTCTTGTGTATAAGGCCCCCCCCACCCCGAACTTTAAGTGCCTTGGGCCTCCCATAGTTTAAATCTGGTTCTGCACACACACACACACACACACACATACATTTCCTAGATGGCATCCAAAAGAAGGCTGTTCTACTGTTCGGCAATGATTTATTCATTAACACACTACAACAACTAACCCCACAGATACGTCGTTTCCTCTCCTTGTCTCTTCTGTTGCAATTACAGTTACATCTACTACCATGAAATAGCTATCTGCATACCATTCCCCATCTAGGGTTACTCATCTCTAGTCCTTCTGTCACTTCTCAGACCCTGCACAAAACACTTTATCTGGTCATTTCTTTCTAGAACTCAAACATTGACACACCTATAACCAAACTGACCTCATTTGCATCAATTTCATCAATTTGGGTGAATCCGCGAAAAACTTCATGAGTATTTCCCTCGTCTGTTGAAAACAAAATTTACTTTGGTGTTAGAAAAACACAATTAACTGTAAACTGTAAAACACATGCTACAACAGTTGTATGTCACTTGTATTTGCATGAAAACATTTATATAAAAAATCCATCATTATAGTTACCGTGTTTGATGGCATAAGAGACACGTGAGCATATTAGATTCACCCCAATTTCAGCATCACATATTCAGGAAAGGAAGTTTTGAGTGCGTTAAAGCATGTAATATTTAAAGCAATTTAGGCCCAACTTTGCGCATAGGACACAAGGTGTTCTTTTTCCAGACATTTTTTAGGGAAAAAAGTCTGTCTTATATAACAAATGAGTACATACTACCTGTGATCATGTATGGTAGTGAGACATGGGCTCTGACATCAAGCCAAAGTGAACTTCTGGCGATGGCACAGAGAAAAATGGAGAGGATCATGCTGGGCATCACACTACGGGACAGAATGACAGACAAATACCTGGATCCGCCAACAAACAGGAGTCACTGATATCAATGCAGCCATCAAGTAATCAAAACACAGATGGCCAGGACATGTGGCCAGACAGCAAAATAACAAGTGGACCATCAGGATAACAGAGTGGACACCTCATGAACAAAGAAGACCAAGGACAAGATGGGGGATGACCTGATACACTGTATGGATCCCAATTGGCAGTGGATAGCTCGAGCCAGATACAGATGGTTGAAGTCCAGGGAGGGGTTCCTCACTGAGCGATAATAACCCTTATTGTATTGTATTGTATCAAGAATGTGAGGAAATGGAACTTAGTAACCTGCAGGGCAATCGGCCCATGCCAAGGCGGTGGCGGAGTGAAATCTGAATGATCAGAGGTTGCAAAAAATCTCAGGTCCCCATAGGCCAATAAGAAATCAGACAACAAACCTTGCCATATGTACCTACAACTACAGGTATTTGCCAAGAACTGTAATAGCCCATATAATGGTGGAGAAAAGGAAAGCTAAATGCGACATGCTAGGGCTCTGCAAAATATGTCAAAAGAAAGAAATGCGAGATGGATAGGTGGAAGTGTCATGAGACAGCGAATAACAAAAGGTACGAGTGTAATAGGTGGTATAGAGTTCGTCATAAGCAAAGAATGGGCTTCAAAAATCGTTTCTTAGAAATTGTGTTATTCACGCATCGGAGTTTGTCTCTCAGGAAATGCCACCCTCAAGATCATCCAAATCTATGCTCCCACAAGTGCTAGCAAAGATGATGAAGTGGAAGAATTCTACCAAGAGCTAGAGAATGTGCTAGCTCACAAATTCACTTACACCATAGTGGGAGACTTTGACGCAAAGGTCGGTGAAAGGTGGCGGTAACAGAAATATGTTGGAAAGTATGGATCAGGAGAGAGAAATGTAATAGATGAACGTTTGGTAACCATGGCAGAAGCAGAAATGCTTTATACTGGGAACAGCTTATTCAGGAAGCAATCTGGAAGATGAATGTGGCTAGCCTCAAATGTTCAGTTCAAAACTGCAAGATGTCTCAGTGATAGCACCATTCAACACTGGTAGTGATCATCACTTGCCATGGACGAAGATCAGGATAAACGAAATCAAAGATAAGGCTCTGCACATCTCGTTGAAGTATTGTGTCAAGTACTTCGATGTGATGCAGTTGCAGGATGCTATCAAGAGAGAAGCTTGGAACCAGCTTGAAGAGGTTGATGCAGACTACAATATAGATTATACCGTGAGGTAACACCAGTCACCTTAATCTATTGACACAATAGTTATTTTATAGCAGTAATTAGTCCTGCGCTCAAATGCGGCAGTTGCTTTGATAAAAGAACTGGGGTAAATAAAAGGTTTATAAAACCTAATCAATAATCAAAAATATGTATCCACCTCCGAAATTTGGTTTATAGCAGCAGAATTGTCAATTTTTTTATTAACTAATTGTTCGTTAATGTCCGGAATAATTTTTTATTAATTTACTTTTGTTTTCATGACGCGTAGAAAGCGACGTTTGCTTCGAACTCAGAGGAGAAACTTAAAGCTGTATGTAGTTATGTATGTACGTGTATATGGAAGCTAGTGGGTGTACGTGTATTTGTGTGCGCACGCGCGCCTTATTCAGCTGTATGTATTTGTAGTCAGTCACACATGCACACAAACACATCCATTATCTTTCATATACACGTACATACATATGCATACATTTTGGTATGTGTGCGTGTGTGAGAGAACTTACACATACATGCAAAAAAATACATACATGAGAAGACACCTACACGCAATCTCTCACACACACGCATACATACATACAAAAAAGACGTATGCCTATGTATGTATGTACGTGTATATGAAATGTATGTACGTGTGTGTTTGTGTGACTGACTACAAATACATACAGCTGAACAGGGCGCGCGCGCACACACACACACAGAAATACACTCACGTACACCCACTAGCTTCCATATACACGTACATACATAACTATATACAACGTTCACTTTCTTCTACGAGTTCAAAGCAAACGACGCCGTCTACACGTCAGGGAAACAAAAGTAAATAAATAACAAAAATTTACGGACATTACCGAACATTTGCTGCTATAAACGAAAAAATGCCCGAAATTTAAAATAACAAAACAGTCAAATCAAAAGTATTCCCGTAACAAATTTGTTCACGCTCAGAATTGCTGAAGTATGGAATAAACTAAACCCATCTGTCGTTAGCTGTCGAGACACTACATTCAAAACTTCCATACTTCCTGAAATCCGCCAACAGTACACCTGATGGGCTTTTTTCTTTTTTTAACTTGTAGTGCACCTGAGCACTGTATACAACGATGTCTTTTCCTTATATCGTAGATACGGAGACAACTTTATATTTCCTAAACATAAATATTGTCAACCGAAGCAAGATACTAAGTTACAGATAGTTACTTATTTCATCAAAAGGCATAAACCGACTGCAATCATTTTGTATTATCTCAGCTCCGTGGTGTAAAATCAAACCACTAGTTAACTAATTTAATTCCCATGTAAATGTCGACCTGCGAGATCATGGGAGTCCCGCATAAAAGCTTACCTCGGGCTTCCATGACAAAGAAATTCTATAATTCAAAGGCACTACGACAAGAATGAAACACGGTTTGAATACAATTTTAGGAGTATGGGCTTTGGCATATGTGTCACAAGTCCAGGGAGAGACCCCTGGAATGAATACAATAATAGACGCAAGTACGGCTGGTTCCGAAACCAGCACAGCAACTTGGTCAAATATCTATCATAATTTTCGGATTTGACACACGGAGGTTATTATATACAAACACACGTGTATGTATGTGGATGTGTGCACGCGCGCATATGTGTCAATGTATGAGTGTGTTATCACCGTATAGAAAATCGGTGCTCTCCAAACGAAGTCGCCTATTCATAAGTCAGCAGGAAAATTTCATTGAAATAAATGAGGTTCTTGGTAATGAAAGGTTTAGGGAACTACTGTGATAGACAATGGGGAAGCTTCTATGTTATCGTTTCATGGCTAAACATAGCAACCACATCTACCTCAAATCTCATCCTCTTATTTTATAACTAGAAGTATACATTGGTCCTAGATACACTATTTCTGCAGCAGAAATGGCATTATCATGGCTAAAATGCCTTTGTTCATCGCTCTGTCCAATCAGAACCGACTTTTGAGTTATTTGTGTATGTTGTCTCGTCAACAACAATGAAACAGTCCTAGATTTGTTATAATTGGCATTGTTTTGAACTGAAAGTATAAGGAAATGTACGTCAGATTTTGTAATTGTGTATACATGAATGTTTATATACATATATATACGCGTTTATGGGTTTAATTCAAGATATTAAATTTAGGTACTTTATGGTTATCTCACCCCCATGAAAAGAATTGCATGGGGTTATCTCCCCTGCCTGTCCCGTCGACTTAACGATTTTGTTTCATTTGATCTGTTAAATTCATACAATGTCCGTTGTCGCATTTTCTTTCTTGATGTAGAATTTCTTTATTTTGAAAAAAAAAAATAAACACTGGATGCTTCATCTTTGCAAATTTCGCTTACACGTAAAAGATTCATACTCCACAAAATAGATCAGATGAAACAAAATCTAAGTCGACGGGACGGGCAGGGGAGATAACCCCAGTTATTAAATACATTTAAATTAAAATTGTCACAAAATGAATACAGTTGATTCCTTAGAATCAATAAAATAAAAGAACAAGAAAAAAAAAGAAAAAATAGAGAGAGAAAAAGGGGTGAAGCAGTGGAAGAAAGGAGGGCGGCGATGGGCCACATTTCCAGAACAAGAAGGGTACTCAGCCTTGCTCCGCAGTTATTACTGCGATGGCGTTGCCAGCGACACTTGCTGCAGTAGCCACTCCACCTCGCGTGACTCATTTCTCCAGCGGGCCGCAGCTATCCCTTTTTTGTGGAGGAAGTCAGTAGTACGAGGACCAAGAGCACCAGACGACCCAATGGCTACCGACACAAACTGATAGCGGCCGGCCAAAGATCCTGGGTTTAATTGTCAGTTACTTTATGTCTGTGTCAATACTTTAATCCATTATTGCAAATGCATTTATGTGTGATTTTTTAAGGTATTGTTTTTAATCACCTTCCAGCCAATATCTACCCATTCCAGAATACTTAAGTTTGTGATCTATATGGTCTTTAATTTGTATGATTCTTTGAGGTACTTTACCTATCCGACTCACTACTTGTTGTCATAGTTCTATCTGTATGTAGTTATTTGCGGTATTTTACTTATTTGCATTACTATCTTAATTTTCTGATCCTTCTTCTTTACTTCACTTCTTTGCTTCTTACCCTTTCACATCCCATCTCTTGCTTAACCACTGACCTCCATACAAAATTCACTCTTCAACTTCATCCCCCCCCACCCACTTCCTTACTATTATACTAAGAACAATAGCGACTGAACATTACACTCTATATTTCTCACGGCAAATAAACGTTCCCATTCTTCTGAACTTTGTATCGATTGAAAAGCAAGAGATGTTATGAATATTAGATTCGTAAAAATGACAGGAGATCTGTAGACTATTTTAAGGTTTTGGAGGCATACCTACACATTGTGCCCCCACCCCACCCCCGTCTTTGTTTCCTCATAACTTCCAGAAAAATGTATATTTTTTACTAAATCTTTTTACAAATACGCTTCAGATGGTGTAGACTCCGATTATATCGAAATTTGCGGTGAAAAATGTTTCTGTGGGTTGGAAGAGGAGTTTCGGAAAATTCACACGAGTTGGCTTTGTTTCTTCATAACTTAAAGAAAAATGGGTATTTTTTATGAAATTTTCTACAAATACCTTTCAGAGTGTGTAAATTACAATTATATCGGAACGCACGCAATTATATCGCACGCACGCAATTATATCGCACGCACGCACGCACGCACGCACGCACGCACGCACGCACGCACGCACGCACGCACGCATGGAAAAGCACCAAAATGTGATAACCGATGCAGACTTTGTGGAGTTAGCACCGGAGATATCACCCACATCATAAGCAGTCGTCTGAAAATGTCATCACGGTATTACCTACCAATGAGACATGATGTAGTAGCTAAGACACTGTATAATGAGATCTGTCAGAAGGATAACCCTGAGGCCAAAGAAATAAGAACCCACAATGTGGT
>JAOPUL010505571.1:0-10000 GCA_027564515.1 Octopus rubescens | reverse complement strand
AACTCATAACCCTAATTCTTGCCTACTTTATTTACACAACCTTTTATAAGCTAATTTTCTAGTTTTAATTTGTTTAATAGCCTCCAAGACAATAAATAATAGACGACCGAGACCAACTATTTACTCCAGAATAGCAGTGATTCATCCACGTCTAATTTTATACCAACAGCATCTCTCTTAAGATGTAATTAAATATCACCAGTGACAGATATCAATTGCAAACTGTCTTTATAAAAAAAAAGAAGAAAAAAATCAATTGAACACTAACATAATTCAAACGATCATTTTATGTGAGTAATAGTATTATATTCAACTATCAATATAAAACTGGATCCTTCTTGCACACGAACCTTGCTAAAATATTTTTTACAAATCTATTAAAATATCGTTAGTAAAAAAAAAAAAAAGACTTAGAGAAGCTTTTTTTCTCTCTCTCTCGCCTTATCCAAACAATTTGTCAGATCGGTTCAAATCTCGAAGAAGTTGAATTTTAAAAGGATATTTATCTATTTTTAAAATACAGACCAAAAGGAAATTATATTTTCAACAGGCATTTTATTTACCCCAAATTACTTGTTTAACCGTCCAGATGTATTTCAGTTAAATCTATGAGGGCAATGGTAACATTATTTTAATATAGATAAGTAGATTGCACATGGCGGAGTGTATAAATGTGTTGTGTACACATGTGAATAGAGAGAGAAAGGTCATTTCTTTCATCCGGCAAGTGGAGGAACAAGCAGGTTGGTAGCTCGATCTAGCAAAAAGAATACACTGTTTAGATAATTATTCTCTAGATTTATGGAATCTGGTGTCTTTGCCAGTCATAACTGTGAAAATTAATAAAAGCCTTGTTGTCTGTCTACGTAACGTTTCCTCTAACTGTGATCGTCATGATAAACGACAGGCAACAGTGTGGAGCAATCTCATGTTGGTGAGAAACAAATGTATAAAAATACAGTCTACGTCACTCACTCCATGCTACTTTCTCTATACCTGTGACGAAGAGATTGTGTCGAGGAGGCCATTAACAACAACAGCAACAAAGTCACCGTCAGCTATTTCGACAGAATAATTGGCCTAACATTGAATAAGAACGTAATCCAGGAACACTTCAAACACACTACCGAAAAATCTATTTAAATTTACATATATGGATCTCTGGAGAAACAGATTATATTTTTCATACACGTTATATATCTGACCCACAAGTTTAATTTTTCTACAACTAAGTGTAGAAATGAAAGTGCCCGCATTTAAGTCTAGCAACCTCTCTTGTCAAGAAAATTAATATCGATCTCTTAAAACGTGTAAATAATTAGCGAACCCTAAACGTTTGTTTTAACCAAAGCAAGGAACACCGACAGTATTAAATTAAAATAGCTGTTTCCCCCCACCCCCGGAAATCTAATACAGTGTTGATCGTAGAAATTGTAATAAAGATAGATTTGTAACTGTAATAAAGATAGTCGCTGATTGGCAAAACTATCCTACCGAACAAAAATGGTATTAGGAAAAAGTATCAGAACTTTATTTTCCTACATCCTCACAAATCTTATTTCTGGGGAAACTTGTTCTATTATAGCCATGATGTTTAGGTACGAAGCAATGAAGCTGGTAGAAGAATAACATTTGTCTAAACACACCTTTGCTGTTTCTTTTAATTACGAATTACTTCAGGGGTAAACTATACGAGTGCGTGTCTATGGTGACAGAAATAAATATTCAGGTAGCACCTCACACCACCACGTAGACCTTTCACAGTATACTACAAACTCCATAATAACACAAGGTTATCAAAAACAGGAGTTATTTTGTAAATAATAATAGCAAGCAAGACTTGAAGCGACTGAATGTGAGACTGTTATGGAAGGATGAGTGCGTCATATGTGAGTAAGCCTGAAACAGGGCGCTGGCTCACTCTGCTGAGTGTGTGTATATGTGTGTGCGCGTTAAGTGTGAGTGAACGAGCGAGCGACTGGAGTGAGAGAACATGTGACTGTACATGTGTGCGCGTGTGTATACGAGCATGTGAAAGTTGAGTGAAACAAGAACAGTGCATGTGAGTGAAGTTGAGTGAAATATGAGGAAAGAATTAACATGAAAAGAGAGAGACGAAAGTAAAGTGGGGGTGGGGATAAATAACGACAGAGAAGAGGCAGTATATCAATGAAAAAAAATTGAATAAAACAGATGATAGGTTATTAATGTGATAGGGAAAGTAAATGTGAACTGGGAGTGGGAAAGGGACGAGAAAATATAATTAGAGAGACCAAAGTGCCAACATTAAACGATGAAATTGAAAAAAGTAAGGCAAAACTATTTCTAGTTGATTTACACATATAATTCAAAAGCATCTCGTAGTGAGAAAAGATAAAGCGACGAGAGAGAGGGAGAGAGCGACCAGTTTTTATTTTCAGTTGAAATTATCGCTTTGGCATGTGGTTAGTGTGTTTAAGTGAAGGTATGTAGTAAGTTCCATCATTTCCTCGATTCCCATCGCCCTGAAACGATAAGTTTCATACTTGGGCAAGAATCAGTGATAATAAAATGTTTTCAAGCTGGACGATGACATATAATGAGGAACCCGAAGTTCAACAGCTCGGGAGGGCCCTGTGTTCTCAAATACACTAAACTCAAGCACTGAATGAAATAAAAATAAGCATAATGTAAAGTCGGGAAGGGAATCTCTAAAATGATATCCACAAAAATACATGATACCATCCTAAATACAAATAATAATAATAATTAGCGTAACTGCTTTACTAAATAACAACGAGTAGTTTTCAACTGGTTAATGTGGCGCATATCCATAGTGCAAGCCTAAGCATGTTAAAATTACGAATATCCCAGGTTGCAAAACACTATATTACCTTCTTCATCGGTAATTCAAATGTAATCGAGAAAAAATATTTTTTTTAATATTCTGACATGTCGAGTATATTGTGAATGATAAATGATATCTATTAATTAATTTGATTGATTATTCGCCATAAATTATAAACGCCCGGGCTGTTTTCAAATTAAGAAGTGTGTCTCTAATTTAGCATCCATCTAAATTACTTGTGTCTCTTCGATGTCTAAATTAGTATCGAGACATTTTCTATTTTGACTATATTTACTCAATTATTCTTTCTCTATCTCCCTGCACTTGGACAAAATCACGCAAACATCGACATACTTCCTCGTGTTAAAAATAAGAAAATGGAGTTTAAAATCACTAACATTTGATCATATCAAAATTAACAATCCGACAATATTACAATAATTATTATTTAAATCATAATTACTTAAACTTTTTTAACTTCACAATATTTCCAATTCGAAAATACAATAAATGCCTGTCCCAGGAAGGCACATTAACCCCACTGTATTTATTTTCTACAATGAAGCAATAATATAAAATATACAAGAGTTCCAATCCTGATATATATATATATATAATAGATAGATAGATGTGTGTGTGTTAAGAGAAAACGAGAAAAAAAAACTGAAAATAGAAACGTGTTATATCTGTCATTAGGTTTATATTTGATATATAAACAGGCATGCATGGCTTCAATTGTGTCACCAGTTAATTGTTTAATAAAACACTGACAAACTGTTTTGTTTTTAGCAGAGAAAGATTTACAGTTGGTTGACATCTCTCAATCACAAATGCTTTCTGTTGTTTTATTTTTCTCGTATTTAGACAGGAATTAAAAAAAAAAAAAAAGACTGTTTTTTACCCTCTGAAGATCAAGGCGAAGTTAATGGAAGGACTGGTAGGGTTAGCAAAAAGGAAACAGAAGTGAATGTATTAGAGTTGAGAGTAAGAAATGCAAAGAGGGAAACATTTCAATGAGGTCAATAGACCGTGAAAGAAGAGAGAGATAGGTAATGAAAGGATTGAGACATAACTAAAGAAGGATTAGCGAAGAATATAAACCTTGCGATTAGGAGGAACATGTTTAGAGTAATTCCTTTAAACTACTTCAAGGAATTGGTTGGAGCGGTAAAATGATAAAAGAATCAATAAGTATAGATACAAGACAAGAGATAGGTTCAGAGGTGAGTAATAAGTTATGAAATAGAGATGACGATGGTGATGATATGAATAAACAATCAAAGTAAGAAAGTACATAAATGGAGGTGTTGAAAACATTTCATACTCACATCGCTTTCTATGTCTACGTCACGATCTTCGTCGCTCATTTTTCCCACTCTTGAAAATTGGAGGAAAAAAAGGGAAACCCTGCAGCAAGGTTTATATTATTATAGACCAAACTCAGCTAAAAACTACGCAACTTTGTGCCAAAACGTTAGCTGACGGATGAATAAACAACCGATTACTCTAATAAGCTGTAATATCACAATTGGCTTCTTTTTTTTTAGTATAGTTCTCTTTGACTTGCGAATAGTTTGTTATAATATTCAAAACTTCAGGTTTTGGTTTCAAACTCTAGCGTCCTGACGAGTGTATATATCATGCATAATGTGCGTCTGTAGAATATGAATGGGTATATATAATAATTATTATTATGTGTCGATAGATGATTGTTAGGTTTGTGATGTCTTCTCCGTTGAAGCTGGATATATATATTTTTTTAATAGGAAAATATAAACCGTTATGAGATAACCATTTTCATCCAAGTTATGCAACACTCATTTTTAAAAATGAGTTCTTTGGTGGACGTTAGTAGTTAGTGTTCTTTTCGTTAGATCTTATTTCGTTACCTTTACTTTCTTCTTTTTTTTTTCCTGTCTCTCTCTATTAAAAGACAGAGACTAAGGAGGGAGATACGTCGCTCTGTTGCTTATTAACGTCGTGGTGATGGTGGTGGTGGTCTCGTCTTCCTTGAAGTGTGTTGTTGTTGATTGATCTAGTCGGATCCGTGATACTAAGACATGCTTCTCTTTCTCTTCCTCTTTCAGCAGTGAAGGTGACAGGTTGAGTAATTATGGCAATATAGAACGAGTTATGTGCCAGTATATATATATATATTATATTAAAAAAAAAATAAGGAAAACAAATTCGGTTTGTCTGTGGTCGTCGTCGTCGTCACCACCAAGGAACAAATGAAAGTGACTGGCGCTGCGAGCACCTGCCTACTTCAACGTGATGATGAGATCAGAGGATGAGAAAGAAGATAGAACAAATGTTGCTGTTACCATCGCTTCTCCATTACTACACAGTAGTAGTAGTAGTAATAGTAGTAGGGTTAACAGTGGTTGTAGTAGCCGTAGTAGCAGTCGTGGTGGTAGTATTGACAGCAACAACAAAACGGAAAAAGTATTCATGCACGTGATTGTGAAAATAATGTAATTTTGATAAATGGAAAAAAGAGAAAGTTCCCTGTACCAGCCAGCACAAGGCAAACTTGACACGCCAAAATACGGATTTGGGTTTAAATTAGGCTGAGAATTATGATTTACAATATTCTTATTTAGGTCGATTTCCTACTTCATAATGTTTTAGCACTAGATATGCAACAGTTTATAGATATAATTTTAGATAGATAGATATACACACAAATTTTTTTTTCGATTCAATTACTTTGGTTCTAGTCACGTTTTCCAATTAGTGTTCATGCTTATGTCACCTCTCTTGAATAATGACCCGTCTTGATTTGACTATATTCATATATGATTGCTGAATGAAATATTTTGTTTCAATATTTTTATCTACTTTTCCTTTTCTTTACACCTTTTATTCTTTCTAATGATATTATTAATTAACGATTTAATATGTATCCATTAACAACTTCGGTAATAGGAAAAGAAAGATGTTTAAAATGTCCACAGTAATTCGTAGTTTGGTATTCAGCGTTGTATTACGTTGAAAACTGCACATTTATATGATCGGTTATAAACTAATAGGTTAATTATCTTTTTCTTTTTTTTTTTAATGAACTCTAACAACTTTAAGCTTTTAAAATTGTGAACTACCTACACCTTCGAAAACGACCCTTCGATTAGGTATTTTCTAATTTTAAAAAATTGTGTGTGTATGTATATATATATATATATATCGTAATAGTAACACGTGAATCTAACAATTTGGACAAGCAAAGTAAAATACGAGTTTAGTATCATTTATTTTGTTATTCTATTTCTTGTTGCAATTTTATTTGTATTGTACTTTATTTCTTCCAAACGTCGTGGATAGGGTTTAATTAAGTATAAATTAAATTCCCCCCCAATCATTCTGGTGATAGTTTCGGTACAATAATATCAATAAAGCATGGATTACTTTCTCTTCCATCCAATCTATCCAGTGAAAGCTTTCATAGAAGAGTTCCATTCTAGACTAGTATTTTTTGAATACAAACTTCCTGTAAACAATAGACTCTAATTTCTACTGCTCTTTCTTCCTGTCATTGTCGATCTGACTAAACCACGTGTAAATCTCATAATGACAGCCATTCTGTTTAACAATCGCGAACCTGCTGTTTAAGTTGTTGGTATGTCAAAGGCAGCCCGTGCTCACTTCCTTTCTCTCTCTAATTTTATGGGGTCCTACAGGACGTTGACATTTCTTCCGTACATCACCAACAATTCCCTATTTTTATCTCTTTTACCAAAATAAGAGCTTCTGCCTTCATTGCTTTCATAAATACTTCAGTTAACAAAACATATTTATTATAAACCACAAATATATTAATAGGTCCTATTGCTTTCATTTTCTCCAGTAAGATTACATCGCAAAATAAAAGGTTAACCATTGTTATATATCTAAAAGCTATCATCAGTAACAAAGTTCTGCTCCACATTCTAAATAAGGGGGTTGCACTAGAATCAATAACTTTATTCTAATAGTCTTTTTTATGCTATTGCTAAAGTGTTATTATATCAATTTGCTGACTCTTTTATGGTTCCCTTAGTCTTTCATCTGATTCATTAGGATTTTTGTTTTCTAACTTTGCTATCTGTATAATCTGAAAATGTTATTCATTCATAGCCAACTTACATTTTTATATCATCAGGGACCTTAAACATAAAAATATTCATCTTCCTGCTGAAATAAGTTTCTTTGGGAAAATCTCTTGATAATTTAATCCTTTTTTTGTGGACGTAACAAGACATATTCAAATATGGATATATTTTAGCATTTAGTAACTTTAAAAGGAAGACCTTTGTCAACATTTTCTTTCTTTTTCAGAATTATGATTGGCACCATTTATTATTCTCCCTGAGGAATTTCTCAATAAAAACTATGCAAATCCCAATTTTAAGAAGAGAAGTCAGCTGCTTTCATCTGTCGACTTAACATATCACATTGCAATACATATCACATTACATGTTACATCAAGACTTTTCCTTACCTCGGTTGTTCCAAGTCCAAGGAAGGGAAAACGGAACATGATTTTCAAATGAAGGGTGGTAATGTTGTACCAAACTATATAAAACTTTTACTCTGAAGGAAAACGCCAGTAATACAGACCACAATACTACATCTCATTTGGCCTTGTTAACCACGATGACGTATGCCAAGTGGGACATAAAAGGCAACATCAACGCCAGTTAAATATCAATCATTAGAGACAATGTTTACAAAACAAACCTCACTGTAACATGGTCAAACTATTTCAACAACGGGAAGTATGCAGAGAAGGAGAGCATGGCAGCATATTGTCAGTATACTGTCATGGACAGTGGAGCAAGAATTTGGAAATGGAGGCGTCCAACCTATGCCAGCATGAAAAACGGACGTTAAAGGATGATGAGGAGAGTGAATGGTAAGGAAAATGGAGGCGTCCAACCCATGCCAACATGAAAAACTGATGTTAAAGGATGATGAGGAGAGTGAATGGTAAGGAAAATGGAGGCGTCCAACCCATGCCAACATGAAAAACGGACGTTAAAGGATGCTGAGGAGAGTGAATGGTAAGGAAAATGGAGGCGTCCAACCCATGCCAGCATGAAAAACTGACGTTAAAGGATGATGAGGAGAGTGAATGGTAAGGAAAGTATATGCAAGTTATCGGTAACAATATTTGCAGGCTGGTATGTAGTTGTACTGTTGCTCCACAGACACATCTTAGGTGGCACCCAAATTACCATTCACATGATTTCCAAAAAAACTCAGCAAAACACGACTAATACCGGCTCACAAACTTGCCGTTTCTTCTCTGTCTTCTTTTCAGTTCCAACTACATCTGCTCTTGTGAATTTGCAAATCGTGTACCAAGAAGTTTGCTTTCCACCAACATGGTTCTGGGATCAGTCCCACAGCATGGCACTTTGAGCAAGTGTCTTCTGCTATAGGCCTTGGGCCGACCAAAGCCTTGTGAGTGGATTTGATAGACAGAAACTGAAAGAAACTCTCTCTCTATATATATATATATGTATGTATGAGTGCGTGTATTTTTGTGTTGCCTTGTCTTGACATCACATGATTGTCATAAATGAATGTCATTCATTTCTAATATTCTATCGCGCCGGGAGAAATGCTTAGTGGCAATTTTTCCGACTACGTTCTGAGTTCAAATGCCGCCGGGGTCGATAAAGTGAGTACCAGTTACGAAGTGGGGTCCATAACATCGACTACTCCCCTCCCCCCAAATTCCAGGCCTTCATGCCCAGTATAGAATGGAATATTCTGCCAAAACATGTCTGGCCACGGAAATATTACCTTGCTTGTAAATATAGCAGTGTTGGTAATAGGAAGAATATCTGCCTCAATAAACCCTGTCTATTCCATGGAAAAGTGGATATTAAAACATTGGGGATGTACCACCTCTGCCTAAGCCCCATATGATGCACTTATCTCTCTTCTCTAAGGTAACAAATTGAAAGTCATTAAAACGTCAGGTCAAGTCCGATGTGGGGGCTGCATTCACCATGAGTGATATTTGCTTGGGTTGTCACATGCAAACCTCCAAGCTGTGTGCCATCTCTGTAAGTACCTTCCTCATTTGCTGTGACCAACCAACATGAGCCATCATTCCAGTCAGATCCTCAGAGAAAGGAACATGATATGTAGGATCCAAGTCGGAAAATCGTGCAACATGGCCAAACAGTCTGAGCCGACACTCCTAAATCATACAAGTAACAGGACACATCCCAGTTTCCGGGTCGTTGGTTGGATACAAAATCTAACCAATGGTATCTCATAATCTTGTGAAGTATCCTGGTACCAGAGGAGTTCAGGTGACTCCTAAAGGCCCCAGAGAGAGTCCAAGTCTCACAACTACAAATTAAGAACAAGGAAGACCAGAGACCTGAAGACTTGAACCTCTCTCCTCCTGCTCAGATATCGTCAGTGCCAAACACCTTTGTCAAGTGAGTCCACAACAACTGCACCAAAACATCCAGACTCGCAGCTAATGCTGCTATGGATCCCGTTACCAAAGTAACCAAGACCCAAACCTTTGTCCTCCTGCTCAGATACAGGCAGACCCAAACACCCTTGTCCAGTGATCCACAACTGCAGCAGCACTTCAGACTCGCAGCATTAGCTGCTATGGATCCCGTTACCAAAGTAAGTGAAGCAGTCAAGACCCGAATCTTTGTCCACCTGCTCAGATACAGGCAGACCCAAACACCCTTGTCCAGTGATCCACAACTGCAGCAGCTCTTCAGACTCGCAGCTAATGCTGCTATGGATCCCGTTACCAAAGTAAGTGAAGCAGTCAAGACCCGAATCTTTGTCCTCCAGCTCAGATACAAGCAGCACCAAACACTCTTGTCCAGTGATCCACAACTGCAGCAGCACTTCAGACTCACAGCTAATGTTGCTATGGATCCCGTTACCAAAGCAGTCAAGAACTGAACCTTTGTCCACCTGCTCAGATACAGGCAGCACCAAACACCCTTGTCCAGTGATCCACAACTGCAGCAGCTCTTCAGACTCACAGCTAATGTTGCTATGGATCACACTGCTGAGATAAGTGAAGCAATCAACAACTTTGACATTCTCACCCACAACAGAGACAGGTGAGATGAAGTTCCCTAGGAAGCCACGAAAGACTGGATCTTTGTCTGATCCAAGAAACTCTAAGGCCAAGTGGTTCCGCTT
>JAOPUL010505479.1:0-11120 GCA_027564515.1 Octopus rubescens | reverse complement strand
CGGTCAAACCGTCCAACCCATGCTTGCATGGAAAAACGGACGTTAAAGGATGATGATGATGATGATGATGATATATAAGTATCATATTGTATTATATATATATATATATAAGTATCATATTGTATTATATATATATAAGTATCATGTATTATATATGTATTACATATGTATCATATTGTATTATATATATATATATGTATCATATTGTATTATATATATATAAGTATCATATTGTATTATATATATATAAGTATCATATTGTATTATATATATATATAAGTATTATATATATATAAGTATCATATTGTATTATATATATATATAAGTATCATATTGTATTATATATATATAAGTATCATATTGTATTATATATATATATATAAGTATCATATTGTATTATATATATATATAAGTATCATATTGTATTATATATATATATATATCAGTATCATATTGTATTATATATGTATTATATATGCATCATATTGTATTATATTGTATCATATTGTATTACATATGTATCATATTGTATTATATATATATATATATATATATATATGTATCATATTGTATTATATTGTATCATATTGTATTATATTCATACGTGTTATATATGTAATTATTATCTCTATCTTTCAAGATTTTGTAATTTTGTTAAAAACTTATTTGAAACTGAAAGTAAATAAAAAAAACCAATTTGACAGTTTGTATATACTAAATACTAAATACTAAATTACAAACAAATGTTCTTTACTTTCAGATGAAAAATGTTGATAAAATTGATACAATTCTTGCATTGTTAAAAGAAAAGCTCTAAGGAGAAGAGTTTCCTGAATTTGATGAAACATTTACTTACCAAATTATTGAAAATTCCTTTTACTTATATATAACCATATAACCATTTAATTAACATTTAATACACTTAAAGTATTAGTTAATTACTAAACCATGATAAAACATAGGCAATAGCAACACTAACATCAGGAATTATTTTTGTTAATCGATTTTTGGACAGTTGCAAGAAATAATCAGACAAAATAAGAATAAATCCTACAATATAAATTAAAAGTGATAACTGTTTATTAATTAAAGCAAAGTATAAATGAAATATTTTAATCCAATATCTAATCTAATATTTTAATATAACGTATTAACATATATTTTACTAAATATTAGGAAAATGTTAGAATCTCAAGTATGAAATATAGAGATAATACTTTATTAAATTAGTGAGAGAGAATGGAAAGTATTGAATTTAAATCAATCAATGGATTAACTGATGATAGAAGAAATGACAAAAAAACATCAAAACATATAAAAGAATAAGTTTTGGAGAAACATTAATATTTCACTCTATATTGAATACAGATTCTAAATATTAACAATTTTCAGAAATATTTTTAATTTTATTTTTCTAAAATATTAACAATATTCAGAAATCTTTTTCATTTTATTTTTCTAAAATATTAACAATTTTAAGAAGGATTTTTAAGTTTATTTTTCAAAAATATTAACAATATTCAGAAATATTTTTATTTTTATTCTTCTCAAATATTAACAATTTTCAGAAATCTTTATAAATTTATTGTTCTAAAATATTAACAATATTCAAAAATCTTTGATTACTTATATTATTATATGTTTATTAGAATAATATGTTTATTATTCTAATTAACTTCAATGTAATAAAAATTCTAATAAAGATATCAATCAATCTATTTGTTCGTTTATCTGTCTGCTTCCCTGGCTGCACACAAACCTATACACAAACACACACACACACACACATTAACACATGCAACACACAAACACACATTAACACATACAACACATTCATACACATTGGTCAGTCTTCTCCTGCTCCCCCTACATACCCCAACACCTAAATCATTGGGCATCACCCACCCCTTATCCAACACCCAACCCTGTTCAATCATTATAGTTGCCATCTACCCCCTCCCCTTTTAAATGTTCCCCCTTTCTCATTGCCCCCATACTCCCTCGAAGACCCCACCCACCCACAGTCCTGGTTCCTCTGTTCCCACTCACTTCTACTTACATCTGAGATGTTCCACTCACTTTTACTGACCTTGAGTGTTCACACAAACCCCTCATCGCCACTATTAGTTCTTTCTTTCCAGCTCCACCTGATCACCGCACCTCCCCTTATAAAGTAAGAAGCCATGTAGCCCTTCAACTGCACGAAAACTATTTTCTACTTAGGTCCCTTCTTTCAGAATTTAAATCCTCATATCTTAGAGTAAAGCTGCTCCTCTTAGGTTCACAGTGTTGCAAGATGCATTGCAACCTAACTAGTGCTAATGCTACATAAATGCACCCACGATACGCCGTAATATAGTTGGCATTAGGAAGGACGTGCGACCATAAAAGCAGATACTGGAGCACAATGCAGTCCTTGGGCTGATCAGATTCAGTCATACCATCCAACTCATTGAAGCATGAAACATTGTCATTTAAATGATGGTGACGATGATGATGAAATTATATATATATATATATATATATATATATATATACTCTTCTGCGCTTTTCCACTTTTGGGTACTCTCCCTTATTATATCGCTCAATCTTCTCCGTGACTCTATGTATTTCTGTCTAGTGTTAGCCTGCAGTTTGACAGAACATGTCTGACCGTCACTTTCACTCCGCATCTACATTCATCAGTCTTTTGTATGTTCCACCAGACTAAATTGGCCGGCGAAGGCAAAACGTCGAAGGTAGACTTGATCAGGAAGGATGTTCTCGCTTGTTCCCAAGACCAAAGTTCCTTCCATGAGATTTTGCGACTGACCACATATTTCTTCCATCTCAGACACTATCCCTGTTGACTACATTGCATTAAATGAAACTTTCGCCTTTCTTGTTCCTCCTTTCTCACTTCGTTTACCACTGCCTCTTTCATCTCTTTCACACTGTTCATGCAAAATGGCTTGAAATTGTACAACCCTAGACCGGTTCTTGCTTCTTGTGTCGCTCCAACTATATCGGCATGCCTTAGCTTTCCAATCGCGCTGTTTACTACTTCTTCCGCTTTCCCTTTCCTTCCTGTTTGTACCTTTGGAGGGTTTTCTCGGATGTTCTGATCTTTTGAAAACCATTGCATCATTACAGTCCTTGCCTTACCTTCCGTATACTCTTCGGTGATTGATGTTATCGGTAGTTGCAGCGCGGGTTTTCCGTACAGTGCATTTGTATTCAGTGGTTTTGGAAGGATAAGCCATTTTCTAATAAACACACTGCATCTTTGTTCCACCCTTTCTACCCTACTCGGAGATATCTCGTACATTTGCAACGGCCACATTATCCTTGGGTACAGTCCAAATTGCAGTATTCAGCATTTGAATTTCCCAGGTAATGTCTTGTCAATTGCCTTTAATCCCTGCTCCACGACATCGTGTATTTCTTTACTTTGCTTTCTATCGTTTAAAAGATCACTGTACCACCTGCTGTACCATCACTGTACATTGTTCTGTGCTGAGGATGCCATCATAGAAATATACTGGAGTTTAGTTTAGGTAAACAGACCTGTTTAGGAGTACATTACTTGAAACCTTTTTAATGATACAATGAACTCATCACCATCATCATCATCATCATCATCCTTTAACGTATCTTTTCTACGCTGGTATGGGTTTGACGGTTTGACCTTTGTTGGTTTCACCAAGCTCCATTCTCTGCTTTGGCATGGTTTGTACGCTTGGATGGCCTTCCTAACGCCAACCACTTTACAGATTGTGTACTGGGTGCTTTTTATGTAGCACCAGCAGCAGCGGGGTCGCCAAATAACTTTTAAGAACAAGACTTCTCAATTGAGAGATGGAGTTGAACGAAGGGAAGTGGCTGTGTACCAGGGGTGGGATTAGAGTATAATAAAGGGATAGAAATAGTTGTCTTACTATAGAGGAGATACTTGGCCATCCCAGGCAGGAAAAGAAAGGAAAGGAAGGGAGAAAGATAGAGAGACAGTCAGAGTGAGAGAGAGATAGAAAAAGATGGTGATGGAGATGCGTGCATCTGGGCCTAGCCACATAGAAGAGTGGGGCGGGATGTATAAGTGGTAGGGGGTATAGAGGTTCGATATGTTAGGTGAGATGTTTAGAGATGGCGAAGTGGTAACTGCAATGGTCATGGATGGGTTGTCAGCCCACATCCAGAATGTTTTTACTAGAAACCACAAGTGTGAATGGCTGTTGGCTGCTCACAATAATCTCAAATGTCTTTTGATAGGTTTTGTTTATTCTACTGCAGAATGTCCCCAACACCCTTCTCATCAGGTTTTGGGGGAACTGGTTTAGTTGCAAATGAAGCAAGACAGTAATATTTCTTTAACCATTTTCTCACAGGTTTTATTGCAGCAGGAACAATAGATCTTTAATTAGAGTTGTTCTTACTCCTTAATTATTATTATTATCCAATGTTGAGTTTCAATTGTGTGTTAGAGTGACAAAGTGAAGCAATGCCAATAGGCCTTCAAAACCACCTTAAGATACGTGAGATGTAGTTTGAACTTTTAAAGATTTGGTATTTGTAATATTAAATATGAGCAAGGAGGGTCTGCAATTTTGGGGAATAGATTTTCATTTGGTAAATCTTGAATCAGTGAACAATTAATGTTATTAAAGATTATAGTAAGGATTAGCTGCAGTCTTTCAAGGATCGACAAGGTTTAATATTTCGTGCAGTGTGTGTTGGAAAATATTAAATGGACAAGGAATCATCTGATAAACCTGATGAAGTATTCAGCAAATTAGTTTCAGAAGAAAATGAAAGTCCTGAGAATGTCTACAATACAAATGATAGAATATTGTTTTGGAAATGTATGCCAAGAAGGACATTGACAAGTGAGTATGCAGAATTTGTGATAAGCTATAAAAGCATCAAAATATCATGTCAATGGGATGGTCTGCTTTAATGATGCAGGAATACACAGGTACAAACTGCTGGTCATTGGTGAAAGTCTATGTCTTAGGGTTCTTAAAGGTATAAAACATTTACCTGCGATAAAAGAAAATAAAAACGGTTGGCTAACAACTGATATTATACATTGGATTGGCTTGAAAATGATATTGTTCCCCAAGCAAGAATTCCCGGTGACTCTGTTGGCCAGAACCACAACTCTAAGATTCTGCTTATTTTAGACAATTGTTCCAAACATTCTAAAGCAGAATTCCTGGTAAAAGAAAAAAAAAAAGACCAACATTTTTTGGCATTTACCTTCAACCTAACATTATGAATCCAACCCCAGAAGAATGGTATTCTATGTTCCTTTAAGTCTAAATATTGCATTCACTTTATGAGTGCAGTTAACTCTGGCAGACCAATACGAGTTTTTCTTCCCTATGATAGAAAAATATTAAGTTCTTCAGTATGAAGTGTCCTCTTTACTTAAGCACTAAATTTGAGAGCCGCTTTCTCTAACAGTTCACATGCACAGATTTTAGTTTTGTTTTATTGTGCAGCTACTTCGCTTTTTCAAACGTCAATTTTTGTTTTCTGATTGTCGGTTTCAGATCAATGTTTGTGAATCCATGGATATTCGTGTTGTTTTTTAATATGTGTTCCATCATGCAACCAATCAATCGCAGACAGCTTGAAACACTAACAAGGTCTTTAGCCAGGAGGTGGCTAATGAACGTACAGTACGTTGATGGTTTGAGAATTTCCATTCTGGCGTCATTAATCCTGAAAATAAGCCACGTTGGAGATCTTTGACCAGAGTGGATAATGATGAGCTGAAAACTGTATTGGAAGCGGATATATCTCAAACTACGCGTGAATAAGCAGCAAGGTTTAACGTTACTTTTCCCACAATATTGGACCATCTGAAACAAATCAGCAAGGTAAAGAAAATGGATACATGGGTCACGTATGTTGCCTGATCGGTCCAATTACCCTTCGGTGTCTTGTAGATGGGTGGAGCGGGTTTGGGTACATTGGCTGAGTCTGGTTGGGGAACTTCGGCGGGTCATCCGATTCCTAAAACTTGTTGGGCTTGAGATCAACCCGTATCCAATTCGGGGGAGATAAATATGAGCGATGGCAAAACTGAATTTCAGGACGCCGTATTCAGCATCCATCCTGTCTTAGCGGGGGGTGGGGGTTAACACCAAGGCACGCCGTTTGCATCCTTCTTGGCTCTCCAATCCTCCTAAAAGCTATAACAGAGTGCTTGGAGACCATACTTGTGGACCTGTCCAGGTTGACTGAGAGATTGCGCCTCATTGTCGCGCATCCAGCGCTCTTCCTCTTGAGGAATTGCTTTGCCCTGTCTAAGTTCCTTTTCTCGCTACGCAGTGCGCCATGTCAGCCTCTCACAGACCGCCTCAGTGATATCGATAACACCCTCTGCCGCTGAGCTGGATTGATCGGCAATACCAATTTTGACACGCCGTCTGTCAACAGGCTAAAGTATCTGTCGAATTCGATGGTCTTGGCCTCCATTCCTCATTCATCTCTACCTTTACGGCCTTTCTTTCCTCAATCTCCTCCAGCCGAACTCTCATCGGCAAGGTACTCCAAGACACGATTTAACACGATGTCGCCTAAGAACTGGAATCAGCTCTGGGTCATCGAAATGCTGAAGGTCTTGTCGCTCCTCAGCATGAAGATGTCCAGCTTCACTGGGACGACATCAAATGTGGATTGAGACACCCGTGGACGAGTACTGCCTTGTCTGCGTCTGTTCCGCTTCGCGGCCCCATAGCGGGGCGTGGATCAGTTCGTTGACCTCCTCATCTACCGTTGCACTTCTTGATGATGTGTGCGCTCGTACCGTGGTAGCTCGGCGCCTCGGTCTCCGCGTTTGTGGGATGTGCAGGTGCAGCTATGGAGCACCAGTGGTCGATGAATTCAGCACGGCTGGCTTCACGTCTCAGCTGGAGCCAGAGGGCGCCCCGACGGAATAGCCCTCTTTCCGTGCTAGGGAGGCAGATCCCTGATCTGGAACCCGGAATGCAGCAACACCTGCTTCACCTACAAAATTGCTGCATCGGTCGCAAATCCGAGCATCACAGCCTGTAACGTGGAGGTGAGAGAAAATAAATGTTTATATAGGAGCCTGGCCGGCCGATATCAGTTTGTGCCGGTCGCCGTCGACAACGCATGTTAATCTCGGTCACCGCACTGCCGATTTCATCCGCAAAATTTGTATAAGTGCGCTCCGTCTGAGAAATCAGCCCCGCGAGATAGAATCCCGCTGCCCATTCTCCGCGGTAAGGTCATTGCGGTCTTGTTCGCAGGGCGCGGCAAACACGCCATTTGTTCTGGGGTGTGTTCCCTACCCCATACCCCTCTTCAGCTGCTTGGGCCCCTGTTTTTCTCCTTGTTCATTGTTTCATTGCAACTAAAGCCAACTATTTCATTTAAAATAATTGTTGCTTTCTTATAGGAAGATACAATGAATGGAATGTTTTAAGCAAATTATTTTTTATCAAAGGGAAAATACTCGCCAGTCACTATAAGTTTTATGAAGAGTTATTTCCCTTATCTCCATATTTTTTTATTGTTGAAACATTGAATTTTTGTCTTTGGTCTTGCGAAGATTGATGAAATAGCAGTCAAATACAACCCACCATCACTAATGCGGCATCGCCGGGAGCTGAACTTGGGCCGGATTAGTGATTTGGACGAATTATATCGTAGTTGCGTTAGAATACACTAAAGCCCATATGATAACAACTACTCCCTTCCTTCAAAATAACCCCCTACGAATGAATACAATTTAATTAATAAAGAAACAAGAAACATTCAATGAAAATTAAGTGAAATTTTGATTATTTACAGAAAAAGTTAATCGATGCCTCTTCCAAAGCAAAGAGTTGGAATTTTCAGTGAAGAACATTTACATGTCTTTAAGGGAAAGGCTTTTAGGATTGGCATTTTTTCAGGTGAAAAGCTGTTGGGATTCTTAATTTCTTCATTTTGGAAATTAACTAAAGATATCAGGAAGTGAAGATGTCGATGGCAGCATATTTAGGTAAATAAATGGTTTTCAAGTGATGACTTCTTTATTTCATTTTTTAAAAACTATTTTTGAATATATCTTACAAACTGAGTTATTTTCATAAATTATGGTCTTTCTTTCATTAGTTTGTCCTGCAGCAATGTAACGTTTATTATTTGTTGTTTTACTTATAAAACTGTGTTGTTCTAAATCATTTAGCAGTTCACCTGTCAATTAAATCAATCTATCAATAAAGATTATTTCTCTTATATTTTCTTCATTTTCCTCTCTTCTCTTCTCTCCACTGGTCTGTTGCTGTGAATCATTTGCACAATTTCTAACTCAATACAATGATTAAAAGTAACTCCACTATTCTCTACATTTATCCATTCCCCATCAATATATTTTCATTTATCCTCAATGCAAAATCATTTGCAGCAGGATTACTTAAATCATAAACATAAGCAAACAGATCATGTATATTCTGTTTTGCCTTTGAAACCCTATATTCTGTAAACATTATTCCCAATGTCTTCATCAGTTGCAGACTCAAAATATCAATCCTTGCCACAGTTCATGCCCCACCACCTATCTTTCTCATTTCCAATTATTCACAACCTTCTAAAGAATATCTTTCACATTAAATTCTTTGAGAATTTCATGTATTCGTCTGCCAGAGTTAACTGCATTCGGTTGGTGCCTTATGAAGTGAATTTAGACTTAAAGAAACATAGAATACCATTCTTCTGGGATTGGATTAATAATGTTAGGTTGAAGGTAAATGTCAAAAACAGTTGGTCTTCCTTTCTTTTACCTGTAATTATTCTTTAGAATGTGTGGAATAGTTGTCTAAAATAAGCAGAATCTTAGAGTTGTGGTTCTGGCCAACAGAGTCACGGTGAATTCTTGCTTGGGGAACAATATCATTTTCAAACCAATCCAATGTATAATATCAGTTAACCAACCATTGTTTTCTTTTATTGGAATCACAAATCACAGGTAATTGTGTTATACCTTTAAGAACCCTAGCACATAGACTTTCACCAATGACTAGCAGCTTGCACCTGTGTATTCCTGCATCATTAAAGCAGACCAGCCTATTGACATGATCTTTCGATACATTTCCATTGGTATACATTTCCAAAACAATATCATTTATATTGTAGACTTTCTCAGGACTTTCATTTTCATCTGAAACTAATTTACTGAACTCTTCATCAAATTTATCAGATGATTCCTTGTCCATTAAACATTTTCCACCACACTCTGCACGACATATTAACTCTTGTCAATCTTTGAAACACTGCAGCTAATCCTTACTATAATCTTTAATAATATTAATTGTTCACTGATTCAAGATTTACCATAAAGAAAATCTATTCCCCAAAATTGCAGACTCTGCAATTCCCCTCCTTGCTCATATTTAATATTAAAAATACCAAATCTTTAAAAGTTCAAACTACATCTCACGTATCTTAGGTGGTTTTGAAGGCCTATTGGCATTGCTTCTCTTTGTCACTCTAACACACAAATGACATTCAACATTGGATAATAATTAATGAGTAACAACAATTCTAATTAAAGATCTGTTGCTCCTGCTGTAATAAAACCTGTGAGCAAATGGTTAAAGAAATAGTATTCTTGCTTCATTTGCAACTAAACCAGCCCCCTTCACCCCCACTTCCTGTGAGAAAGGTGTTGTGAACAAATAGCCAACCATTTCACTCGACCATTTCATTAAAACTAATTCGTGCTTTCTTATTAAAAGATAGGTTGAACAAAATATTTTTACCTAAGGGAAAATACTCGCGATCTAATATAATTTGTATGAAGAGTTATTTCCCTTGTATCTATACTTTTGGTTGTTAAAAAAAGTAATTTTTGTCCTTAGTTTTATTAGGGTTGGTGAAATACCAGTCAAATACAATTCAACCATCACTAATCCGGCATCACCGGAATTTGAAGGATGCCGGATTAGTGATATGGACGAACTACTTAGTAGTTGAGTTAGAATACACTTAAGTCCAACTGATAACGACTTCTCCTTCAAAATACTCCCCATGAATAGTACTGGGAGAAATAGTAGTCTTTGATATCTTTACTGTCTTGCTTCATTTGCAACTAAACCATTTTCCCCCAAAACCTGGTGAGAAGGGTGTTGGGGCCATTCTGCAGTAGTTAAAATAAAACCTGTCAAAGGACATATGAGATCATTGTGAGCAGCCAACAGCCATTCACACATGTGGTTTCTAGTAAAAACATTCTGGATATGGACTGACAAACCATCCATGACCATAGCCATGAACACTCCAATGAAAGACAAACTGTGCTCTGAAGCTGGAATGGATGTCCACCAGTGATGTGAGAGGAATTTGTGTAAGTAAAATATTTGTGGATTTTTGGTAGAGTTAAATGAAAGACTGCTGGAATTATAATCAGGTTCTCTCTGTAAGTTGGGGAATTGTAAAATCCAGTTATTAAGTCAGTCCTAATAAGATGATCAAATGAGAGAGTGTATATATATATATATATATATATATATATATATATGTCATATATATATATGAGTGAGTGGACAAATGAAAGAAAGGTCACTCGACACATTAGTAGTAGGAAGAGTAGTCAATACATTAGTAGTAGGAGGAGTAGGAATTGAGTCTGGCTCTTTCAGACCAGGAAATGCAAATGAGCACAAGGTTTTTGCCGGTCACATGGAATATTAAAGAATAATATTCAGACGAATTACAGTTGAAAATATGCTGAAAAATTACTTTGAGCAACTAATCCTGTAGGATAATAATGTTATATGTTATGTTATGAGGGAAGATGGAAGAATAAAGAATATCTTGTCAAACAGTTACATTTCATTTATTTAAGACTGGCAACTTCTCCCCGATTTCCACCTGGGTAAGTCACCAAACATTATGTATGTCTTTCAAGGAGAGTGTAAACTCCTCATATTATTATTTATATTAATACTGCATTAATGTAACATCTTATTACATTTATTCCTTGATAAGATTTGCCCATTACTGAATATGGATAGCTGTTACTTTAATCCGTTCTTTTTCGTCAAATTCAAACAACTTGTCGGTCTTAAATAAATGAAATGTAACTGTTTGACAAGATATTCTTTATTCTTCCATCTTCCCTCATA
>JAOPUL010504970.1:0-11122 GCA_027564515.1 Octopus rubescens | reverse complement strand
GTATGTATGTATGTATGTATGTATGTATGTATGTATGTATGTATGTATGTATGTATGTATGTATGTATGTATATGTTAGTTATTCAGTTTTATTTCTAGAATTCTTGCCATTAGAGAAAGAGTCGGTTTCTAACCTAGATCCCAAACCCCTTCATTGGAATTTTAAGCATCAACAAGGTATTTGTGTATATGTGTGCAATATTCGGAGTCAGTGCATGTGCAGATTTTTATGTTTTGTTTTATGTACGTATTCGCATGCATATTGCATGTTTAGACATGCGCATATATACTTAAAGGTTAAACTTCTGGAAAGTTTTACAAATTTTGAAATGTATGAATGTTTCCGTTCTATGCCTTGACCCGAGAATGGAACGGCGTTCGCCCCTTTGAGCTGGAAAGTGACAGGAGTGCCTGGTGTGTGTCTTGCCGTGGCTGCCCCCACTTATGGGGAAAGGCCTAGGCAAATTGAAAGAAAAACCCACCACGGCCAGGGCCGTCTTAGCAGTGGTATAGGTTCGCAAGAAATTCAATTCACTGGGTCCTATAGTATTTACTTTCAATTTAAACAAGCTCTCAACTTTTTTTATCCTGTTTCTCGGGGAATCTCACTAAGCAGACAATATACCAGTTAGGGATTCATTTCCTGCAATTCAGACCGCCTCATGGTCTCAGCAGACAAGATAGAAAAGGCGTTGTCCCGGAGGATGGCGGAGGAGATGCGCTGGCACAGCCACTCTGACTCACAGGACTCGCACTTGCGGAGAGCTATCTCCTCCCCCATAGCGGTGAGCAGGGAAATGGTCCGGGAGCCAAGAACGCCTGAGGTCCCCACTGCCACAGGCTCGGCCATAAACCTGTCAGAGAGTGACCAGAACTTTGACGGTTTGGCCTTATCGGCCTGTCGAGCAGCAGAGCCTGGGCTAGTAGCTGAACACATCAAGTTGCCGCTGGGGAAGGTGTCACAGCATGTAGCATCCAGATGAGGAGCCAATCGCCGCGAACAGAAAACCACAAAATACTTAGATCAGAATTATTCCCATAGATCCGTGAGGCCCCCGGGTAACTGCCCAGTGTGTCCATGCCTTAAGATGAAACTGCTTCAAAACTCTACCAAAACTAAATTAAAAGAACAAGATGGCGTTGGATCTAATTTCATCAATTTTAACAGGGATTACGGCTTCTTTGAATTCTGAGACGGGGGTAAAGGGCGTCTTGTTAAGTCTTGTAATATTTCTCTCGAGGATAAGGTGGTGAGCTGACAGAATCGTAACACGCCGGGCCTAATGCTCAGCGGCATTTCGTTCGTCTTTACGTTCTGTGTTCAAATTCCGCCGAAGTCGACTTTGCCTTTTATCCTTTCGTGGTCGATAAAATACGTACCAGTTGAGTACTGAGGTCGATGTAATCGACTTAACCCCTTCCCTGAATTTGCTGACCTTGTGCTAAAATTTGAAACCAATATTTCTCCCGGGGGTCCTGATTCCAGTAGAGACTAACCCATTATGCAATGTGTTCTTTCCTTTTTAAAAGGCAGTAGAGTGTGATTTGGTTGTTGTTTCTAACAGACCGAGCAACCACTCAGAGGCTATCTTATCTCAACTAGCTACCAAATGGCTACCTTCCTCACGAGAATATGGCATGAGCAAGGAAAACGATATCTATTTTTGACTGATGTTAGCAATCATTGTCAGACTTGCATTGAGAAGCAGTAACCAAGGTTGTGTCCAAACAGACCGTGCATTAAAACAAATCAACAAGTTTAATAAATAGTCATTATGAATCTTAAAAACAATGTAGTTACTTCGTGGTTGAGAGAAGGCAAAAACTGGAATCGGTGTAGCAAGGAATATGTCTATTTTTAGCAAAGAGAAGTTATTTCAGTTCTGCCAGATGAAATCAGCTCTCAAGACAACAGTGCGAAAACTAAACTAAACTAAAATAAAATTATACAAAAGAAGAAAAAGTATTGAAGCAACCGGAAGTTACCGAAATTTTGTTTCGACAACGTGGTCGTAGCCACGTGTTCAAAAATGTTTCAACTATGAATGACGTGGTAGAGAAAGAAAAAGAAAATTCTAACGGCCCAACTTTCTTCTTTATCACAGAAACCTCACTACCACCACCGCCACCGCCACCGCTCTTCTCTTCTTCCTCTACTACCATCGCATATGAAAGCCACATAATAGTGGAGAAATTCGGCAAATGATGTTATAAATCACTTTATTAAAGCTAACAAAATGACAATACAATTTCTATGATGAAAATACTCATGTGACAAAAAAATAGCGTTTTATTCCATCTCTGAAGTAATGAAACACGCACACACACATATTTATAAATAAAAGTTTTCCTGTGAAATTTTTTCTGGTAGCCTTTCCTTGTGACATTTTTTGTGGGAATTACTTTCCTTGACCTATTTTTCGGGATTTTGTTCCATTGTGCGTACGTGTGTGTGTGTTTGTGCGTTGTGTTTGTGAAATTGAAGTTTCGGGTTCAATCTCACAGCACGGCACCTTGAGCTAATGTCTTCTACCATAGCCCCAAACCGATCAATGTCTTGTGAATGGATTTGGTAGACGGAAATTGTGTGAGGGACCGTCGTGTGTGTGTGTATGTGTGTGGTGTGTGTGTGTTAGCCCCACCACCACCGCTTGACAACCAGTGTTCGTTTGTTTACATTCCCGCAAAGATTCGACAAAAGACATCTAGAGTATAACTACCAGACTCAGGAAAAAAATAAGTACTGGGATCAATTTGTTCGACTAAACGCTTCAAGGCGGTGCTCCAGCATGGCCGCAGTCCAATGACTGAAACAAGTAAGGCATATATTTTTTTTTCAGGAAACTGTTATGGCCGGTCAGGGACGCCATTGGTTTTGCACCTATAAAGCGCCTGGCCATATAGACAACTATTGAAACTCAAATGGACAGAGGCACTTAAGCTACCTCCAGAAATATCAGTTGGTCAGTCATGTTCGTAAATAAAGATGCTTCTAGTGGGGTGCGGAGTAATCTCCCTTACATCCATTCCCATGCTAAATCCGTGGTGAGCCAGATGAATCATCCCATGTTTCTAAGAAGAAGCGCCTGAGGTGAGGGCATTGTCCACATATCTCTTTCCGAGTATTTAAAATGGTCTCGCTCTTTGGGATTCTAGCCCTTTCTGCCAGGCAAAGCCTGCAACATTTACTCCCATTAATGTACGCCCATGGCTGCTCGTGGAGTTTCCAACTGATTACATATGGGATCTATTTGTCTTTTAAGTGCTATATGTGGTTGGCCAGGGACGTCATGTTGCGCCTTTCCAGTACCCTAAAAGAGGACCTGTGGTTGTACAGGTGTCGCGTGAATGGAGTTCCAGCAGAACCAACGTATTTATGTATATCTGTGGGTTTGATGTGTTGCCGCCGCTGGTGTTATGTACATTAACCCTGGGTCTGATGTTGTTGCTGCTGTGGGCGCTGCTACTGGAGTCATCGCCGGTGCTGTTATTTCCGCCGTTGTCATTTCTGGCTCCAGTCGAAGAGAGTTTAAGTGCTTCCGGCCATTTGAGCTGATGAGTCGCCTGTACAGCCAGGTGTTTTATAGGTGTGAAACCAATGGTCACTCTCTGACCAGCCATAACAGTTTACTGAAAAATACATTACTGCTCTAATATTTTAGAGTGTGCTTCTTCTTCAGATATATGAACTACTGGTGATATATATATATATATATATATATATATCTTATAGCTTTTACTTGTTTCAGTCATTGGACTTCGGTCAGGGTGGGGCACTGTATTCAAGCGCCAGTCAAACAAATCAACCGCAGTATTTACGTTTTAAGTCTGGTACTTATTCTATCAGTTTCTTAGGTGACCCGTTAAGTTACAGGGACGTAAATGAACAAATGAACACTGGTTGCCAACTGGGTAATGGGGGACAAACACACACACATAAATACATATATATTTTTTATCTTTTACTTGTTATGGGGATGTAAACATATCAACACCGGCTGTCGAGCAGTGGTGGGGGACAAGCACAGACAAACACATTATATATATATATATATATACACACACAACAGTCTTCTTTCAGTTTCTGTCTGCCGAATCCATTCACAAGGCTTTGGTCAGCCTGTGGCTATAGTTGAAGACACTTACTCACAGTGCCATGCAGTGACTGAACACAGAATCATGTGACTGGGAAGCAAACTTCTTACCACACAGCCATGACTGTGCCTGTATACGAAAAGCTTTCTCAGGACAAATACTGCAGTATCACAGCACTCTTATAATACATCCACATTAAGTAGGATTTAAAGACTACCATTCAAAAAATTACTAAAATGGATTTGTATAATTATAATTAATAAATATTTTACCATCTTCTTCAGATCTAGAATAAATTATCATATTTTCTACATGGGTAATATTTCCATTAGAAAAATTGTCATGCCATTATGCAGAAGCCATATCATTTTGTTGGATTAGAGTAGCTAATATATTTATGGTAAAAATAAGGACTTTTTTTCTGACTTCATTTTCATTGACACTAAAAATCACAGTAGCGATTTAAAAGATATAAATCCACAGCAAGAGATTTCAACCTTCTTTCTGCATCTGTTGCCAAATGCCAACCAAATAACAACTCTTGAATTATTTTCTGTTCTTTTATAAACTTAACATGAACATGGTTATGTGGCAAGAAGCTTGCTTCCCAACCACATGGTTCTGGGTTCAGTCCCACTGCATGGCACCTTGGACAAGTGTCTTCTACTATAGCCTCAGGCCAACCAAAGCCTTGTGAATGGATTTAGTATACGGAAACTGAAAGAAGCCCACCGTATATATGTATATATGTATATATCTATGTGTGTGTGTGTATGTTTGTGTCTGTGTTGGTTCCCCCATCATTGCTTGACAACTGGTGTTGGTGTGTTTACATCCCCGTAGTTTAGCAGCTCAGCAAAAGACACCGATAGAATAAATACTAGGCTTTAAAAAAAAAGTCCTGGGGGTAGATTTGTTAGACTAGAGCCCTTCAAGGTGGTGCCCCAGCATGGATGCAGTCAAATGACTGAAACAGTAAAAGATAAAAGTAGTCTCATTTCTCAGTAGAGTTGATTTATCCACTTGTAATGAAAATTTGGAAGTCATCATGAAAGAGCATGACATGCTTTCCACATATTTTCCTGTTTTATCAATTTGTTGCTGTAGGAACAGGCATGGCTGTGTGGTAAGGAGTCTGCTTCCCAACCACATGGTTCCAGGTTCAGTCCTACTGTATGGCACCTTGGGCAAGTGTTTTCTACTATAGCCCCAGGCCAACCAAAGTACATGGAAATTGAAAGAAGCCCTTCATGTATATATGTGTGTGTGTGCATTACTGTTTCCTTGTCTTGACATCATGTGACAGTTGTGAGTGTCACCAGCATGCAAGCAGTGTCCTTCATTTCCAATCTTTTGTGAAAATAAATATCTAGTCATGAGCAAAAATTACCTTACTTGGAAATAGGTCAGGGTTAGCAGGAGGAAGGACATTCTGTCCGACCCATGCAAGCATGGAAAAGTGGATGTTAAAACAATGGGGCATACTTGCTTCATTTCTTTCCATACTTTTACACATCCTCTTTAGTCCAATGCTCATGATTTGCTATCATGTATTGTGTTGAGTCAAAAGTTTTGCAATATTTTGTTAATTTATTTACTTTATGCATCAAGTTACAACAAAAGCAGCTTAGCATTCAAAGTAGAGGCCATCGTGTTGCACAGTCTGAAGCCACCTTTCTGCTAGTTCTTTGATCCCACGCAGATACCAGTTCTTGTTCTTTGAGGCCAAGAACTCCTTCACTGAAGCTTCCACCTCCTTTTGGTTGATGAAGCATCGCGAGCGCAGGAAGTGAGCCATGGATCAGAACATGTAATAATCCGAGGGAGCTAGGTCTGGACTATATGCTGGATGTTGGCATCAGTTCGATTCCCCTCAAGTCCCTGGGACTGAACCCGGAACCATAAGGTTTGGAAGCAAACTTCTTATCACACAGCCACACCTGCACCTATATGATGTGGAACTTATGTCGAGGAATGTTGACACCCTGTACTTTCTTACAATTAGGTATACTCAGCTACTGAGAACCAAGTGCCTTGGCTTAGGATACACACAGTAATATTGTCAAGATCAGCACCTCTCAACTGATTGTTTGCTATACTCTTATCTGCATGCATTTTTGCATGTTGGAGAACGTGTTGGAGAAGGGTAAATACAACTGAATTGGTCTCCCAAAGCATGCCTGGCACTTAATTTATTTAGCAACCCAGGAGGAATAGATAGCAAAGTTAAACTCACTAACACTACCAGACTTAAATTGGTTTCAGAGAAATTAATTTAACCCTTTAGTATTCAGATTACTCTGTCAAATGTAATGCTTACTTATTCCCATTGTTTTGAATTAATCATGGATTATCTCATAGCTTCGAGGACGTGATTGTTTATTTTTAGAATGATGTAGGATAGGCGTGAGAAATCTGGCTGGTTTGAACATAAAACAGGTAGAATATCTGGACCAGATATAGGCTAATTTAACCCTTTAGCATTCGGATTACTCTATCAAATATGATGCTTATTTATTCCCATTGTTTTGAATTAATCATGCATTATCTCATAGCTTTGAGGTTATGATGATGTGATTGCTTATTTTTTAGAATGACATTGTTGGGTAGGTGTGAGATGCCGATTTGCCCAGTTTTAATATCAAACAGGTGAAATATTTGGGCTGAATTTTGCCGATTTAATGCTGAAGAGTTAAATACTGTTATGAGGCATTTTATCTTGCTGTGTCATGCCACTCTTCTCACAGATTACAAATAATAACAAATGGACAAAAAGAAGAAAGTATAAACATTTTATTCCATCTGACATGATATGTGATAAATATTTACATGTTTCAAAAGCCATCCATTCCCATATACAGAAGATATAGAACTCTGCACAGAGAATTAATACAATAAGCTGGTGAATATCAGAATATCAATTCATAAGGATCAATCTGGCTTCAGAGGAAGATATATATATGTTTTTAAATTTACATTTATGGAAAGAGAGGGAACGCTTATTTATTTATATATTAATATTATATATAAAAACATTCTGTGTTCAATCCCAGCTGTATCCTTATTAAGCACATCTGCTTAATCCATTATTCCAATCAATAGGTATCCATTATTGAATGTAAATCAAAACATTAAAATTGAAGATTATGGAGATATTTTACAGAGTTGTTGAATAAACAGAACAGGAAAATGGAAGTTTTTTGGTATTATTTATTCTCCATTACACAGGTTTCATTTTCAAATAGGAATCACAAATATTTACATGTATCCATATACATGTAAAAAATTTTATATATAAAAATAAACTTTTTCTCTGAAGATTACTCTAATAGGAAATTCTTTACATGTCTATATACATGTAAATATTTGTGATTCCTATTGGAAAATGAAACGTGTAATGGAGAATAAATAATACCAAAACTTCCATTTTCCTGTTTTGTATATACATATATATATATACATATATATATATACACACACACAAAATGCAAAACAAGGTGGAAAAAATAGTACTCAAATACCAAAGGTAGAGTAATATACTATTTATTAAAGCTGAAAATGTCTTCATACACACATAATTTATTATTCAGTATTATCGCAACTGTCTGACGAACGGTCACATGAAACTGAATAACAGCATGTGAAAATTATTTTGGCTTTAATAGTATATATATCTATATATCACAAGTTCTGCTGAGCCGGACAAGTTGCAGGTGTATCTGCGGAGCTGCCAAGTGGTACCCAAGAGATCGGAAAAAGCCTCCATGATGATGGGAAGAGGATTTAGTCAAGCAATTTAGGTCCAGATGGAAAAGAATGGTACAATCAAGACAGAATTGGAAGCGCATTGTGACCAGTGGTATATAACAGCATCTGATGGTCTGGTCAATACTGTGATTATATATATATGTATGTATGTGCAAACACACACACAGAATTCAGAGATGTCATATGTATGAAAAGAATGAAGATAATAGGTAAGTTGGTGTTAACAAGTGCATTGAAAAAGCTAACTAGAAATATGTGGTGAGGCAAAGAGATAGACAAACAGTCTGAGTTAGTGTTAACATATTTAAAGCATGGAACAATTAAATAGCTAACTACAAAGTCAGCCACACAAGGAGGTAGATAGAAGTATGTCACTGTTAACTTATACTAATAGCATGTAACATTAACAAACTCAACTCAAAATGTATGGTAAGTAGAGTCTCGGGGAGAAATTTAGAAAAGACAAAAACAGGACTGCTTTTAGGTCCTGGAAGTTGTGTCTACATCCCTGTAACTTAGCAGTTCAGCAAAAGAGATGGATAGAATAAGTACCAGGCTTTAAAAAAAAATAAGTACTGGGGTCAATTCATTCAACTAAAAATTCTTCAAGGTGGTGCCCCAGCATGACCGTAGTTCAAAATTCAATGGGGTGGCTATGAGGTTTTTTTTTAAGGAGGAACCCAGACATCATATCACAAGCTCCTTCTTGGCACTCCACAATATACCAGAACAATGTACCACCCAAAACCTCACTCTTCTATGTGGTAAGAACGAAACACTATTTAGTCAATGACTAGTATATGATTGTAAGGCTGATTGTTGAATAATTGTGTTCTAAATAGTACATTGATAATCTACCTGGTGAATATATCTGGTCCAAATATTCTTCCTGTTTTATGTTCAAGCTGGCCAGATCTGGCCTCTCACATCTACCCTACAATGTCATTTTAAAAATAATCAATCACATCACTGAAATCTCAAAGCTCCATAATAATGCATGATTAATTTAAAACAATGTGAATAAATAAGCATTACATTTGACAGGGTTAAAAGTACTTCATCGATGGACTTCGTTCAATATTATTTTCACTTTTCCGGATCTGCTTCAGATATAGTATATATATGTAAATATAAATATATATATAGAATAGAAGATTAAAATGGATGGTATTTGGTATTATTTATTCTCCTTTACAAATGTTTCACTACCCAACAAAGACTGTAAATGCATACCGACAGGTAATGCATCCATTTTCATCTTCTATTTTATTATACTCCACGTATCACCACAGTGGATGTGCTTCCTTGGGTTCTTCCCTTAACTCTAATATATATATATATATATATATATATATTTATTTATATTTATTGTTAGCTTTGCAGTATTACTAAATATGAAAACTTTAACTTACCACCCTAGCCATCTGGCAGTTTCTGAAATGGAGTCCCCAAGAACTATTGGGTCTCATGAGAAGTCAGTTGGTAGTGATAATTAGGTTAATTATATGCAAAGTGATAATTAGATTAATTATATGCAAAAGCAATTTAAAATTATTTTTGTTTTTAATTCTATAGTCATTCATAATTGTATTACGCATGCATGGCAAAAGCAGAAAGCTGACAGAATTATTAGCATGTTGGACAAGCATTTCTTCTGGTTTTGCAAATACCGAGGTTGACTTTGCCTTTCAATCTTTTGGGATCAATGTAATTGACTTTCCACCCCTCATTTCCACTTTGTACCTACAAAGAATTATATGTGCATGACATATTCCCTAGGGTAGAGAAATTTTGGTACCTGTAGATAAGAAGACCAATGGGAAATTTACTTCTGAAGAGAATTGTCAGGAAAAATTGATCTTAAAAAAAAAAAAAAAAGGTCTTGGTTATAAGATGAAACCACCTTTGTGGCATCTGATACAGATGCCACTGTCAAACCATTCAGAGAAAGATTAACGATTTTCTTAATCCCTTATGAAATCTAACTTTATGAAAGAAAAAAAGACAACCTGCCTGAAACTGCTCTTGGTTCTATGATACAAACTTCCCATTTTTATGTGATCTAAATTAAAACCTTCCTTCAGATTTTCTTGTTAATTTATGTTTGAAACATTAGCTTAATACTGACAAAGTTATTTTAATAAATTTTTTATTATTTTCAAAATTAACTGAAACAATGGCATTGTATTTCAACAGAAATATGGTAATAAAAGATATAATTTTTCTGTAAGAGTCCACTGAGACATGGAATGTATCTCAAGAGGTTGTCAAGAGTAAAAATGCTGGTTTATGTGGTAAGGTTAGTGCTCATTAACTTAGCATTATGAACAGAGAAATTATAATTGATTATTAAAAGTATAGCTGTGGCAGAATCTTTAGTTTAACGATCAATTCTCATCAAGAAAGGTAAACAGGACAGTGGGGGTAACAATCCAAAAATTATAATTACTCTGGAATATGCTTAATGCTGGAAAACAATTTCTGAAAACCTACCCCATTTTGGGGGTTAAAAAACTAGAAATAATTATTCAGAGGAGACAACTTAGTACATATTTTTGTTCTGACCTCGTCAGTGAAGTATAGCTATCACTGTACTTTACCATAGAAGTAATGAAAATTAAAAATCACCAAGTCAATGAATAACCTGTACATTTGGTTGGTGTTAAAATAACAAAATCCACTACTTTCATGTACTTTACCAAAATGTTTCGTTAGTTGCTTAGCAATCTACAGATCCTGTGAAACACCTATAGTCACCTTGATTTTTTTTCCCATCTACTTTCAAGTAGTACAAAACATGGTAAGTTTAGCATTGGAAACCTTCCTAACCCTCCACTGAACATAAAACTAGCTTATGAAAAATATAACCTTCATCTGGAACAAACAAATTTTTCAGAATTATTTTAACCCTTTAACCATCATGTTATCAACCCACCTGAGACTGCCCCTGGTTCTGTGATACAAATACCCCGTTTTAAAATGCTTTAAATTAAAAACATCCATCAAAATTTCATGATTATTAAAATTGTATTTGAAATATAAATTATGACAAAGTTAATTTACTAAAATGCTTCATTATTTTCAGAATTAATCAAAATAAAGGCAGTGTATTTCAACGGAAATATGGTAACAAAAGGGTTAACTGTGAAATTAAATTACATATTAAATATCTACCAAAAAAGTAGAATTGATATTTTCTGAAAGTCATGTTGCCTCAATAAACTTGACATATCTCAACAGAAAATAGTTTCAAACATGA
>JAOPUL010504606.1:0-11125 GCA_027564515.1 Octopus rubescens | reverse complement strand
GTGCTTGTGTGTGTTTGTCTTTTATCGTTAGGCAAATTATGTATGTTTGTTTACATCTCCATAACATGCTGATCCGTCAAAAAGCATCGATAGCATGAGTGAGAAGCAGAAGCGGACTCTTGGTTTTGATTTGACCATTCCGAACAATTCAAGGTACGGATTCATGAAAGCTGAAGTCCATTGATTAAAACAAAAATAGAATAGAAGCTTTAAAATATACAACGGTATCATCAACAGTTAATTTCTATTAATTCTTATATTAGTATACGACTAGAAATAATTTATTGGAGTGGAAGAGGTACTGTAGCCGATTGGTACTAATTATATCGAACTAAGGATGTTGCATATCAACCACATTCGGATTTGAAAACATATTTAGCAGATTACTAAGTATAAAACTGAATTCTAATATGGAGAAGAATATAAATATATAACTCCTGCGTCTCGCTGAGAATTATTTTATAATTTCTGGATATATGAAATAATAATTACGCATAGCAACTACTTCACACCATAAATAATTAAATGTTTATATTGGCATTTATTTGTGAAATTGGTACAAAGTATATCAATCCTAAAAAATTTGAACTTCAATATATCATTAAACCGAAATATTGCCAACTTTATTCATAATATCTTTTTAAATTTTGAATACATTTTTTCAGTATATTTTTATTTCCCAGACGCCTCCCCGAATTTTATAAGTGTGCTAAAAGTGATGGAAACATAGGCTGTGTGGATTTTTTCAGCGAACTCTCTAAAGGACAGTGTGACGGTAAGATTGTTATGCAGCATGAATATAAAGCAATCATTAAAATAATAAATCAAACTATGTAACATTATCAATATGTCTCTCAGCAGTCTTAATCAGTGTGACATTACAATATTAAGCATCACAAACACAAAATAAATATAAAAAACATACCTTATTAAACACTTTTCCAAGATAAGGTACTCGATGACGCAGAATACAAAGATCTGAAATTGCATCAGACACACAAACCAAATAGACTGTCTCTTCCTCCCCAGATTTCTGCATGTCATCGTAATACAATAGAGAATCTCTAAAACACTGAGTTATGAAAATAAAAATTTACTACTCCCAACATTATATGATGCATCGATATTTTGAAATATCTATAATACCAAACGTAATACTAAAAGCCAAGAAATGGGCAGTCATATGATAATTATACCTTTTTAATTCTAACTGAAGTAACCCCCAGCGTTTGTTACACACGGAATCAATATTTCATAGCTATATTATCTTTGTCATCATCAAACCACGTAATATAGATTATAAATGATAATATAGATTAAGACCAAAATTAAATGCTTTAATTCATATTGTATCATATAATATTTTCTCAATATGTCAAGTATATTTAAGATGTAAAGAAAGAAAATGTCAAAATATGTTGCAAAATGTGTTGCAGTGGAAACTCAGTGCCAAGGTTACATGAAAATAAAATGTTCGCAAGCTGAAATAGATTATCCTATAGCTAATCCAGATTTGGATTACTGCAAGTACATATATTTTCTTACTACTCTTACAATTATTTTTACATCTAATATTTATAAATTGATATATATTTTAAATAATACACAGGTACCATCAACTATTAATTACTAATATTTCGTACATTGGTAGAGCGGTGAGCAGGCAGAATCGTTAGCACGTCGGAGAAAATTCTTAGCGGCATTTCGTCCGTTCTGACTTCAAATTCCGTCGAGGTCGCCTTTGCCTTTCATCCTTTTGGGTCCGATAAAATTAGTACTAGTTGAGCACTGGGGTCAATGTAATAGACTTACCACCCCCCCTCGAAATTGCTTGCCTTGTGTCAATATTTCTTACTTTGGTGCTAAGTTAGACATGGTTAGTTGGAGTTTACTAGACTCTGAAGGAAACAGTAATTGTTTAGTGTTAACTACATTGATCTAGATTGCATATCAACGGCAATATGACTTGAATAACTCCTGGCAGATCAATAAATTTATATAGGTAATACTGAGTATGGGTACAACACCACAACTGTGCACTTAGGACAGATCCTTCTTGATCTTTAAAAATACAACGTCAAACTTTTGCAGAAGTTGTTGACAAGTATAATTATTAAACCTTTACATGTATCCTTTATTCTAATGATTCACTTTAAAACTTCATTTAGTTACAATTCCCCATGCGAAATGCGCCAGTATTATTAAATCTAAACTTTGTCTGATGTTAGAAATCAGTTTATAACATTTAATTCTTCACTTGATTTTCACTATCCTGGAAGCATAAAAAGTACACAAAATGGTGGCTTGACTTCAGTATATAAAGAGGATAAATAGTGGTTTCAAATATTTAGCACAGGGAAAGACATTTCTGTGGAGGGAATTAGTTGGTTACATCGACGCCAATGCTCAGCTGGTACTTATTTAATCGACCCCGAAAAGATGAAAAGGCAAATCCATCGCGGCGGAATTTGAACTCAGAATGTAAAGAGCTAATTTGACCGGTGTGCTAACGATTCCGACAGTTCGTCGCCTTACAGCGAAGAAAAAATATTACAGGATATTTTAAGTTGATACACAGTTTATAAACCCTAGCGTAATTTAACCTCTATACATTAATAATCGAAAATTTCACCAATGTATTAAAGCTTTTCTTTTTCTCAAATAAATTTCTCAGATTTATTTTCATCTTGCAGTCGCCTTGAGAGGTATATGCATTGTTCTAAAAATACCCATGGGAGGTGCTGGGAATTCTATCACGGACTCTCTAATAACTATTGTTCTCGTAAGACTTGTTTTCTCAACACATATTGCAAGAAACACTTTATTTCCAAACTAAATTCGAAACATATTACATTGGTTAAGTTAGTTTATAATTACTGGCATTATAATAATTCTTTCTACTATAGATTTACATTTTGTGGGAGCGATATAGTTGATTAAATTGACTCCAGTGCTCAACAGGTATTTTACTTTATTGAATCTAAAATTATGAAAGATACAGTTGACCTGGGCGGAAATTGAACTTAGAACGTAAAGCCGGACGAAATGCCGCTAACTATTTCGCCAGTTCGTCGGTACGTGCACTATAATAATGACATGCCTTTCTTCGTCTATTTGAAATAGTTCCCACCAAGATCCATCGTTTCCCATGTACTCAAGCTTTTGTAAATAATTTATCCATTTTAACTACAAACTATATATTACAGATTACAACAGATAACTTACAATGAGTATTATAATAATTATTTTCTTTAAAACTTAACTGAAGTACCTCTATCAAGAACCACGCACAAAATTACAAATTTTAGTTCAGAAGGCTTCTTCGCCGTGTAATATAGACTACTACTGCTAATGTTGATTAAAACGACAATTTTACGATTTAATTTATGTTGTGTCAACTTGTCATCTAATAATTCAAGAGGATTTATAAAAAAAACAACAAATGATGTCAAATTTGTATGTGTTGCAGGTAAAGACATGTGTATTATCGAGTTCCAAAAAACTTGTCCTAAAGCGCTACAGAATTTTCCTATGCTTACTCCAGACATAAACTTTTGCAAGTAAGATGTTTTCTTACTACTTTTACTATTAATACCGTATCTAATATTTACATGTTTATATATTGAATTGGTTATATATTCATTGGTATATTCAACTATTTAAGAATAATATTTTTTACATCGGCACAACCCTAGAAATACGTACTTGAAGTATACTAGATTAAATAGGGGACAGAAATTGCTTGGTGCTAAGTGCATCGATTTAACGAATGATGGACATCAACGGCAACGTATTTTGAACCAACCTTTGACAACTCAATAAATATATGGGTAATTCCTAATTCAAAAATATGCAACTGAGCCAATGGTTCATGATGATGCACGTTTGTTTGACTTACTAAATATAATGGAATTCTTTAGAAAACCTGGGGTCGATTCATTCGACAAAAAGACCGTGATGGTGATGCTTCAACATGGCCGCAGCCCACTGACTGAAATAACTAAAAGATAAGCGATAAAACATTTCGCTTTGAAACCTGTTTACTCCTTTGATATTCAAATGCAAATATAAATAAGAAATATTTTATCGCACAGTATATCTAAAAATGATAAAATTTCCCCAATTCCATTAATTTATCAAATTTCAATATATTTTCATATCTTTATGAATTCTGACAATCATTTATAAATTTAGAAAATAATTATACCAGAATATGTAATTATAATATTTTGATAAAAGTAGTAAATGTGTAAAAGCGAAAAGAGGCTTTTTTTTCTACATGTTGGGGTACTCGGTACATCAAGGAAGCTCTCAATGCTTAAAATATAATTTAATAATTTTTAATTTGTTTATCTGTTTATTTATTTATATAATGACTGATTCGTCTCAGGTTAATATTAATATCATCATAAACAATTACATTTCCAACATAAAAATAGAACAAATAGTGATAGCCATCAAAAGTTTGAATTTTGAGCGTCCAGCTTCAGAGAGAATCTAACATTTATATAAAAATTATAGCCTCTGTATTCTTTATATTTAAAGGTTTTATGTAGTATCAACAAGAATATGCTCCATACCACAATAATGACAAAATTTGACTCACAATGATTAGGCATGGTAGGGCCCATTTTATATATTGGTATCAGCCCCTAGCCAAATCGGAATCAACCCTTTGTGGTCTAATGTATGCCCTCTGAATGCGCTAAACTATCCTAAAATAGCTCTACTATTTTCCATCGGAAAATACCTTCCCAATTCCTGAATTATTCCTAAACTTTGCAGTTCGAAAAATTCTCTCCGAAATGCAACACTAATATAAGTATCATATGGATGTTTAAAAATATTTAAATGTAACTTCTACTGCTTTTTCTCTTGGAGAGCATCCCAAAAGAAATATTATGATACCACATTTGTGAAATTGAGTTGAATATTTTAGGAAATATGACCATTTGAATGATCAGCGAATTGGTTGATATCTTGCGTAAATGAATAATCAGTCATATTTGTGATGTCATATATTTGACTCTAAGGTGATACTTATCTTCAAATTCCACAAGGGAATAGTGTCCATGATATTGCAGTTGCCTATTTTCCTTTTCAGGTACTTGGAAAGAAAACTTTATTTTTTTGGGGTGGGTGGGGGGTGGTCAATATTTTAAATATTTATGTTAACAGTCGATTTCGCAGTGTTTTCGGACCTAGTTAAATCCAAAGGTACAAACCACATAGATGTGAGGTTTGGCACATCTATAGTAGGTATAGAACGAAATAAATCCTGAGAGTTTTGGACATGACATCATTTCAATAAAGTTTTAATGGACTATTGAAGATTCGGATCAGGACACACACATAAGTTGGATTTTCTCCGTTTTGACGGGGTGTTTTTCATATTTTTGGGGCCTCACGATCTTGAAAATGATGGTGGTAAGTTTTTATGAAAATAATTTTTGGAAAATTCATGATAAATAAATTCAAATATGAAATAGAATTAGCGCTAACGTAATAAACAACATTATCAACCATATATACTTAACGCATAAGCGCTCTGTATTTGCCTACAGGCTGCGATTTGGCGTGGTGGAGAAAACTCTCTCAAAGCGCCAGATATATTTTAATTTTCATCTTCATTGCCAGAGAGTCCTTGGGTAAAGAAATACTATCTTGATTAAAAATTATTCTACCAATCCCGGAAATATGGAAATTAAACAATATCAATTTGATCTCAAAAAGTAAACAATATATACATTCGTGGGTATTTTAAACTCTTACGTAGTTTATGAACCCTAGTGAGTTTTAACCTCAGTACATCAATTATCTAAAATCTACAATATTACGAGTTATATTCATTATCTGAAATTATTTTCTCTTGTTTGTATATTCCAGACGCCTATTAACATATTATGCGTGTGCCCATGAGAAGGTTCACAAGTGTACAGTGCACTTCATCACTAAGTATCACATAATATGTAAAAGTAAGAATATTTTTAGTTATTTTGTATTATTGGTTTTTCAACCAACTTAATTCCGAAATCAAATTACATTTCGGATCCCACCAGCCTTGATTTGGAATTGAATATAAATTACGTTTTGAAATATTGGCCTTTACTAATGCAGGTATAAAATGATTTAGCTTCTGATAGAAGAAAATGACTATAAATTTGCAACTGTTTAAATAAAACATAGAGCCAACCATCAATGTTAAAGGATGGAAACCTAAAACATTGTATGAACCGCACAGATAACGACTTCACAAAACCAAAATTAGATATATGGGGAGAAAGAAAAAAATCTTCATGTAGAATAAGATCAGAGTTTCAACTTGCATTACCGGCCTTTTATACTGCTGATAAATGGGTATTAAACTACGCTAGAATCTGGTAAAGCAAAATAATGTTTAGTTTATGTCTGTCAATGCGGCGATTATCAAATATGAGAGTTGTGCTAATCCCAAATTTCGTTGTCGGGATACACAAATTTTTACCTAAAATGATACTTAGAATGTTCTTGAAAAATATTAGTTTTAGCGGTATTGAGTTCTACATATCACACACTTCATCAAGGACTTTTTCAAAAGAGGCACAGATCTTACACAAAGAAAACATCAAAAATCAAAAGATGTGCACCATTCACTCACGCCCTAAACTGTACGTTATATTTCTGCATTGCAGCGTAAACCAATACAGAGATTGTAAAACACAAACACGTCATAAGAGAGTAATAGCCTTATGGACTCCTACATACAATATACTTTAAGAAACACATTTTCAAAAATGCAGCACTTACACCAAGGAAACATAATGATGGAGCCAATGATATGCACCACTCAGACACACATTTCTGCATGGCAGCGTAAGCCAATACAGAAATTGTAAAACACAAACACGCCATTAGAGAATTATTGAAAATATAAATATTCACAGGATACCTATCCTTAGAATTATCGACATTTTCAAATACACAATAGCACCAAAATCCAGAAAAATAAACAATATTTTAATAATTATAAACATTATTATTAATCTACTTTTAAGATTACAACATCAGTGCAACAGGTTTTCGTGTGCATATCACAACATTTTATAACATCCATTGTAACTTCAACCTCCGCATTGGACTAAACATGACATTAGGTGACTTTTATACAGATTAGAATTAAGTGTTTAAAAATGGTAAATTTTGTGGATTTTTTCGATTGCTGCTACAGATTTCGTACTTTTTTTAGTTCTGTTCCAATTGTTTTTAACTCTGGTTATACCGATTTAGCTTTTTATGCTAATTATGAAAATGAAATTAATTTTTATCATTAATTAATAAATAATAAGTTACTAGCTTTGAAAGTTTTCAAAATTTGGGTAATTTTAGCCAATCAAAACCCATCATTATACATGTGAACGTAAATATCCTGTTAGTGTCTGTTTCCATAGTAACAAGCAATGCTATTGTTTCCCCTGCTTTCATCTTATCAACGACGACTATGATAGTTACCACCACCACCACCACATGTTTTGACGGGCGATATCATTTTGTGTCTGTGTTATTTCTGGATGTCATTTTATGAGCAAACAACTATCACGCAGAAAATGGTGGCTTCGATTCGTTCTTTTTTAATCGGAGTAAATATCATCAACATTTGAACCTCTCTAACAATTTCCTAAATTTGTTTAGGAATAAATGAAACCTAAATTTGGAATCAGCGTGAAGAATTATTTCAATCTACCAAACTTCATAATTTCCATTTAATTTTAAAATTTCCAAAACTGTGGCGGCAAACGATAAGATTCAGTCTTGTCCTTATGGTAAGAATATTTAAGAACTTAAGACATAACATATATCAAACTTGTAGCTGCAGAAGAATTCGATGGCTGCCAGGGAAAGTACAGCCAAATATGTAATGAAGCTATCAGAGAGTACCCACTAACATATCCGGATGGGCACCACTGCTCGTATGTATATTTATATATATTTATTACAATTATTCTATCACTACTACACGTCACACTTACATTTTATTTATTTGCATAAATCAATACCTGTGAGGTTAAGAAGATCTCTTGGCAGTCACGTTTTTTCGGATCTAGTTCCTTGGGCACAACAAGTGGCATGTGTCTTTTACAACAGCCCCGGACGACTAATGCTTTGTAACTAAAATATTCTAAGTAACATATTTGCGGAAGAACGGTGTAATATGACATGAGTTTGTATGTATGTCTCTGACCGTTTACATGTAAGTGTGAGCGTGTGTTTATCATTCACGGCCTGACAATCACTGTAGGTTTGCTTACATCTCCGTAACTTAGCGGCTTCTCAAATGCAAAACTAACAGAATACCTACTAAATTTAGAGGAAGTAATGGGGTGGCGATATTAAAGCACTTCGATATAATGCTCCATCAAGGCCGAAGTCAAAGGTCTGAAACTATAATAATAATAGAATAATAATAATTTTGTAAATCCCGCAAATATGAAGGGATAGTTTCACAAACCAGTGCATTGAACTCAGATTGTATACAACTGGTCCATATTTCCATCAATCCGAAAGTCCAAAATATTGCCAAATTTATGAATAAATTTTTGTGTTTTATAATCTAATAAATAATCCTAATTGATCTATTTTCGTCATCAGGCGTCTTATCGTATATCAAAGGTGTGCTGACAAATACTTAGACGGACATTGCCTCAAATCACTTGCAACAACCTACAGCAATAATTGCGCTGGTAAGATTACATTATTAATTTTGTATTATTGGCAAATCGTAATCTTTGTCATCACAAAAGCGCGTAATATAAATTTCAGATTATGACGCGGATTAAGACCCGAGTTAAATGTTTAAATGTATCTTCTCATCTAATATTTCAAACTGTTCAGACGTATGAGAGAAAACAAATAAAATATGAATTTTGTATATTTTTCAGAGAAAGACAGCTGCATAAAGTTATTTCAAACATATTGTCCCCAAGCCGAAAAGGATTTACCTGTACATGTAGAAGATAAGGATTTCTGCAAGTACATATGCCATTTTTACTCCTTTGACTAATATTACTACATCTAATATTTACATGTTTATATATTTAACTATCCAGTGGTGCCATCAACTATTAATTCATAATGGTTATATTGGTTAAGGTGACGAGCTAGCAGTATCGGTACCGTGCTGGGAAAAATGCTTAGCGGCATTTCGTCAATCTTTATGTTGAACTCAAATTCTGCCGAGGGCGACTGTACCTTTCATTGTTTTGGGGTCGATAAAATAAAGCATTTCAACACTAGGGCTGATGTAATCGGTTTACCTCCTCCACCAAAACTGCTGACCTCGTACCAATATTTGAAATCGATCTGTCGGTACGAATCAAGAAATACTTACTTGTAGTGTACTAGTAATTGAATAGTGCTAGCTACATTGATCAAAGAATGACGCATATCAACGACAATATCATTTGAAACAACATTTAGCAGGTTAATGGATACATAGGTAATTCTCAATGTAGTACAAGTCCAAAAATGTGCCATTAGGACTATGGATTTTGAACGATTCGCGTTAGTTTTAAAAAATATATGTTAATGCTTTAGGAAACTCGTTATAATGATACATCATATCAAATAATTCAAATTATTAATCATAAAATATTACTTGTTTAGTATCTTCCATGCAGAGATATTTTCAATCGGTACATATTTAGTTACTCCAGCGAGATTGAACCGTACTACATCGATTATCCAAATTATTGTGCAATTATGTTCCAATATATGTACATTACAGACGCATAGACATATATAAAGAATGTGCCAATGAGAGGAAACACAAGTGCGAAGCGCACTTCCACCTAATTTCTCTCATCGATTGTTATGGAGGTAAATATTTTTTATTCATTTTATTGACATTATTTGAGGTAAAGCTGCATCGATGCAGTTGTCCCCCCAAAAATTACATTTGTCAAGTTATATTTTACATTCAATTCCAATTAACGTTTGAGAAAGAAATATTGACTTTTACCCATGTTAGTATGCATTGATTTGCCTTCAACTCTAGCTTCCTGAGGAAATGATAGAAGAGCTGCTATATACAGTGTACTATATGTTTCCATCTGTAATGTGCGCCCGACTTCATTTTTTTGGCTAATAATTTCTATGTATGTCCACAATTCCCCTACATAACACATCTTTTCCTTTAAAATATTCATTGCCAGGTTACTGCATCATATTAAGTATGCATGCCATCGCCATCTCACATTTCTGTTTTGTTTTCGTATTGAAGATAATGGTTTTTACGATTCCACAGTTTGATGAATGCTTTCGCGTAACTCCTCAATGGTGAAATCCAATTTCGAGATTCTTAGAGTTTCCCTCTCCTTTCGAATGCCAGTATTTTTCTCTGTATATATGATTTTTTACAACGTGAAACATTTTTATCAAAATAACGGGGTAAATGATCTCCAAAATTTTATAAATTTAAGTGAGTTTATAATGTGAGACATATTTTTGGAAATACAAGATATTCTGAGAAATTTCAGTCAGCTTGAAAATTCAGTTATTTGTCGTTTTGTGAGAATAAATTTTACATGTAACATGTATGACAAGCATCAAGATTAAGAATTTAGTAAAGAGAAGAAGAAAAAAAGTGATTTTAACGTATCTGTCGTTTTCTTCCTTGATTTCATCGTTGAAAACATTTGTGAAACAAGATGTCCTTGTGATCCTATATATACACGTCCAGTTTTTGTGATCTTATATATACACGTCCATTTAAAAAAAACAAAAAAACTTAAAGGCGACTACGCATTTTAAGATTCAGGTGCATTTTCAAACCCCAAAACAAATTCTCCTATAGACATTCCTGCGTGGCAACACACTTCTTTCCATACATATATTTCATTGCTACAGTGGAGTCTGTACTGCTGTACGGGTTTGAGACTTGGACACTGACCAAGAAATTCACTCAGATGGTGGATGGGTGCTACACGAGAATGCTGAGGGCGGCTCTGAACGTTAATCAGTATACACTGAGGAAGAAGAACTCAGTGCTGTACGGGAGTCTCCCAAAAGTAAGCTCGAAAATAACAGAGAGAAGACTGAGGTTAGCTGGACATGCTCACCGACATTCAGAGTTGACACTGCACTCAGTGCT
>JAOPUL010502678.1:0-11135 GCA_027564515.1 Octopus rubescens | reverse complement strand
GACCCCGGCGGCATTTGAACTCAGAACGTAAAGTCGGAATAATTGCCGCTAAGCATTTCTCCCGGCGCGATAACGACTCTGCCAGCTCGCCGCCTTCAACGTCATTATAATATTAAATTTAAAAAACAAACAAAAAAAGTTACTATCACTTTTCTGGCTTCGAGATAACACCATGTTGCTGAAATAAACACAAATGCATAAATTTGGCATTACATTACCGATAATTAAGTACATGCAGTATCACTTACTTCACATCTTCGAAATTATTAAAAAGAAAATATTATAAACTATGCAGATCAATAAAGAAATTTTATCAATATCCATTACGTTTTCGTCTACTGAGGAAAAAAGTTTAATAACTGGCACTCTATTGGTGACGTCAGCAAGTGCTCCAGTTGATCAGATCGACGGAACAGCCTGCAAATAGCGGAGCGCTCCATAATCACGCTACCATTAACATAAGTTCGCAGAGAGATTCAGTGTGACACAGATTTTAAGAAGACTGGCCCTTTGATTAACAAAGCACAACTAATTTTTTTTCCAGTTGAGTAGACTAGTGCAACCTGAAAATATAAAAAAAGTGCCTTGTTCAAAGACTTAACGTATCGCCTGGTATTGAACTCACGACTCTACGATTGTAATCGCAATATCCTAGCCAATAAGCCACGCGCCTTCACAGGAAGTTCTTAATGAATCTTGAAGTGTTTAATAAATCTTAAAGAATTGATACATATTCAGAAGATTTTATCGTTTGCTTATTTTGATTTCGCCCCCTTACTGGGAATATTACAAACACTTTACTTTATAAACATAAGTTTACAAGCTCGCTTCTACTTAATCAACAAAGACAATTGCATACGCACCTTTACATAGAAACCACATACCGTCATTGAGTCAACGAGAGAGTCTTAACAAAATCACTCGATTTTATAAATAGTCAAATCGCCTTCAAATTACAGCGTAATCTTTTGAAATACAGGGGAACAAAAGCGGCGGACAAGATATGTATTGCGTGAAAAAATAAATAATTTGATTGAAAAAGTCTGTAATTACGGCATAATTTATGGAAAACGTACATCGAATAATACCAATTTATAAGGAAATCCTTTACGAATTTAATTTAAAGTTCGTCGTGATAAAACAAATGAAACTAAAGTTAGGTGTCCAGTGCAAAAGAATCTCTAATGTAGGATTATAGCATTTAAAAATCCACGATGATATAATTGTCTTTTAAAAAAGCAAACAGCGGAAACAGTTTCTATAAACTCGAAAATTATTAGTAATATCCTTTCTATACTAGGCACGAAGGCCTTAAATTTTGGGGGAGGGGTGTAATCAATTTTATCGACACCACTTCGTAACTGGTACTCACTTTATCGACCCCGGAAGGATGAAAGGCAAAGTAGACCCTGGCGGCATTTAAACTCAGAACGTAAAGTCGGAAAAATTGCCGCTAAGCATTTCTCCCGGCGCGGTAACGACTCTGCCAGCTCGCCGCCTTAACAGATTGAAAATAATAATAACACTAATGATTTCTGATTTTGAGACAAGGCCAGTGATTTTGAAGTGGGGGTGGGGAATAGTCAATTACATCAACCACAGTACAAAACTGGTACTTTGTTTTACTGATCTTTAATGGCTGAAGTTAATAGAAGAGTTAGAGAAGAAGGAGGAAATCAAAATCACATATATTATTTATTCAGGAGAAAACTATGTCTAAAGTTCTGAATATTGGTTTTAAATTTTGGTACAAAGCCACTAATTTCAGGGGGTAGGGGTAAGTCAATTACATCACACACACACACCCCAGTACTCAACTGGTACTTATTTTATCAACCCCGAAAGAATGAAAGGCAAAGTCAACCTCGGCAGAATTAGATATATTAGGCTGCTCAGCATCTCGTCCAGCGTGCTATCACTTCTGCCAGCTTGCTGCCTTTACTGGAGTTGCTATGAAAGGCAATGTCAACCTCGGTGGAATTAGATATATTAGACTGCTCAGCATCTCGTCCAGCATGCTATCACTTCTGCCAGCTCGCCACCTTTACTGGAGTTGTTATGAAAGGATGAAAGGCAAAGTCGACCTCGGCGGAATTAGAACTCAGAACGTAAAGACAGACGAAATACCTATAAGCACTTTGCCTGGCATGCTAACGATTCAACAAAAATATTGGTTTCAAATTTTGGCACAAGGCCAGCAATTTCGAGGAAGGGAGCAAGTTGATTACATCAACCCCAGTACTCAACTGGTACTTATTTTATCGACCCCGAAAGAAAAAAGGCAAAGTCGACCTCGGCGGAATTTGAACTCAGAATAGTAAAAATGGACGAAATGCCATTAAGCATTTTGCCCAGTGTGCTAACGATTCTGCCAGCTCACTACCTTGATTCAACAGAAAGGGTTGACAAAAATGTTAAATGTTGCTGCTGACCATGTAAATTGTATGACACGGTTATTTCTCTACTTTGCCCCTCCCCACTTTTTTTAAAGCCATTGAGAATTCTTTTTCAGGCCTTTCTTACACATGGGAGACTGAGGCAGTTAATCTGTGAGAAAAGAACAGCCTAAGGAAGTAGTTTGTGTGGGGTGGGGAGTAGACAATGTGTACGGAATGGCATCTGAAATTACGTCACAGAGGGATTAGGTACGGGAGCTAAGCAGCAAATTAATTCAGCAATAATAATAATGGTTTCAGATTTAGGCACAAGGCCAGCAATTTCGGGGGAGGGGGTTTAGTCGATTACATCGATCCCCAGTGTTAAACTGGTACTTATTTTATCGACCCCAGAAGGAGGAAAGGCAAAGTTGACTTCGGCAATAATAATAATCCATTCTATACTGGGCACGAAGGCCCGACATTTTTGGGGGAGGGGAGTAGTCGATTACATCGACACCAGTTCGTAACTGGTACTCACTTTATCGACCCCGGAAGGATGAAAGGTAAAGTCGTCCTCGGCGGCATTTGAACTCAGAACGTAAAGCCGGAAAAATTGCCGCTAGGCATTTCTCCCGGCGCGATAACGACTCTCACAGCGAATAACGAAAATCATGAACGTGCGAAGCGAGCTCCAAGGATTAATTCTAAGATCATCGCCAAACGAGGTAATTAATCACAAACAAATGCAAGAGAATTATTTATGAATGTAGTTCGTTGGAGGACACCAAATAATTTTGCTTTTTTTGTTGCTTTTCGGTCAAATATTAAACATACCAGACGACTCGCCACAGATGTAAATAAACAAACACATGGTGAGACAAAATATTAACCCCGCATTTATACATAAAGGTTATTCAAACATATTCACATTTCGTTTAAATTTAATATTATAAACGAGACGCACATACGTACACAAAAACAAACAAGGGCTATATTTTCCCCAACCACACAAAAAGAAAGACACCAGCGATGGCATTTCCTGAATACTAGCCCAACCATCTCAAAATAAACATTCCTTTACATTCACCACAGTGACTACTTTCCTGTTCTATAAATGCGATTTAAACAAAACAATGATTTTACCATGAACTGTATTTCGCGTCCCCCGTCACACCTCACTCTCTCTCTCTCTCTCTCTCTTCCACTCGTTTCCTTTATTTCTTTAACCTTTAACCCTCTCTTTTCATCTACTCTTTGCTGCCCCAAATATTTTTTATTCATTATATTAATGTGTACCTGTAACTGTTAAACAAGGAAAGTGGGTATCCACCTAGGATTATAAGTGGGCTATGGATTCGCTGAGAACACATTCGGCGTGTTGGAAAAAGCAGCCAAATCTCCTTCAAAGTACACCTACGGATAATGTAATTTTGTATGCGGCTGTCCATGTGAACGGCTCAGGAAATTAGTACCACCTCTACCCTACATAGGCTGGTCTAACCCCTGCGTATGTGGGAGTCTTGCGGCAAGTTACATAGGGACAACGTGGCGTCCTGAAGTATTCGTAGGGACCCAGGTTAGAGCTGGTGTTGTATTTGGGGAGACCCTTTGCATGAAAATCTCGACAAAACACACACGGGGAGCAAACCGTGTAGAAAGTCATTCTTATTCGCTGCAATGATGATAAGTATCAGGAATAAAAATAACGGTGTGAACGGGAAGAATACCCCGGTTGTCCAAGACACTAAACAAGAGCAATGGCAAATGTAAAGCGTTACTAGACAAGAGCAATGGCAAATGTAAAGCTGTGGGGAAAAAGGGCATTAGAACTTTGGAACCAGCTGGGTACGTTCCACATTACCGAAAATGGATTCATGAATCAGATAAAAACGATTCCGAATAGGGGCTTTCTTAATGAGGCCCAAATTCAGATAACGAGGGAAAACCTCTGTGGTAACGATAACCTCGTGGAGGAGAATGTGGGTGAAAGCCAGCGTCTGAATAGGCAAGTAAAAGGTGCAGTGGAGGAGAGGTACTTTGGGGGAGGAATACGTAGAAATCAATGTAATGCTGAGGACCCCGTATTACCAGAGGATATGGCGGAGGAACAGAGGGACCTCATGCTAAGGCTTGAGGAAATAGTCATCACGAGAATAGAGACCGAGAGGTAAATTTAAGATGCTTCGACCGAGACAGTGTGAAGTGGGTGACCCAAAATGTTGATGAGATCCTGAAATATATTCCAACGAAAGATTTACCGGAAACCAGGGATTTGATTAGATCCGCTGCAATTTTAGTAGTTGAACTGGTTGGGTTAAAAGAGAAGAAATCATGCGGACAAATGGAACCATGGAGGAGGCTGAGAATCGAATGTGATGTTAAGACCTTGCGAAAAGATCTGAGCCGCAGATAATTATGGTCCAAAGGGCAATGGAAACATGCTAGAGAGGGTGTTAGGGCATATATTGGGGAAAATACCATGTAGAAAAGAAAGACATATCTTTGGAAAAATTACTATGTAGAAAAGGAAAAACAAATACCATGTAGAAACCTGTTGTCGAAACCCTAAAACAACGCATTCGGACAAAAACAGTGAAAAGGCAGCGCACACTGATCGCATAGTGCATTTCCATCAAAACAGGTTATTCAGAAATAACCAGAGACACTTCTTTAAGAGCTTAGGTGGAAACACAGAAGATAACATATCGCCTGAAGCTGAGGAAACCCGCAAATGTTGGAATGGCATCTGGGTGAAAGAGATCTCCCAGAACCACGGTGCTGAGTGGGTCCATGTCGTGCGATCCGAGCTCCATCACGCTGAAGCCCGAAGGGAGGATCATGTATACATAACAACAGATGTAGTTACACAGGCATCACGAATGCTAAACTGGAAGGGGCGAGGCCAGATGGAATCCAGGGCTACTGGCTCAAGTGGTTTAGGCCAACACACACACGAATTGGTTTGCAATTATACAATTGCCTACAGAGTGATGCACTTCCGGAATGAATTGTAGAAGGGAAGACAACATTGTTAATGAAAGATCGGTCAAAGGTCTATGTGGTTGGCAATTGCCGACCCATTGCTTGTCTTAAATTATTATGGAAAGTGTTGACAAGTATACTCTCAGGGTAGATATATACGTTCCTTGCGGAAAACAATCTACTTCCAATAGAAGAAAAGGGATGCCGAAAACGATCATAGGGCACCAAGGACCACTTTTTGATAGACAAGGTCGTAATCAAGAACTGCAAACAATACCAAAAAAACTTATGCATGGCCTGGATAGACATTAAAAAGGCTTACGACATGTTACCACACTCGTGGATTCTGGTAACACTTGATATGCGTGGAGTAGCTGAGAACGTAGGTGCATTCCAAGTTGGAAAACACGTCTTTCCTTCAACAACCAGAACTTAGCCGAGGTACTGATCAAAAGAGGTATCTTCCGGGGAGATTCTTGTTCTCCTTTCTTATTTGTTATAGCCTTGATCCCACTTTCTGTAGTTCTATGCAAAGACAACGCGCACTACAAGCTGAGGAAGAATGGACCTCATCTCAACCATCTTCTCTTCATGGACGATTTAAAACTGGTCGCAAAAACTGTGCCTGAAATGCAGGTGCTGGTACAGATGTGTAACAGGGATATAGGAATGGAGTTCGGGATCTCAAAGTGTGCATTGATCACCTTGAAACGAGGGAAAGTGCAGAATGTAGGGACATAGAAAGGCCAAACGGAGAGCGAATGGGAGACCCGGATGATGATGAGTACAAATAACTTGGGATCCTGGAGATGGACAATACCTTACACAGAGAAATGAAAGACAGGGTCACCACTACATATTTGAAGGGTCTCAAACTCCTCCTGAAGTCAAGACTCAATGCAAGGAACCTTGTGACTGCAATCAAAATATGGGCTTTTGCTGTAGTCCGCTATAGTGCAACCATTCTGAAACGGACGCAAGCGGAGATTGACTAACTAGATCGCACTACCCGAAAGACGATGATAATGTATGGTGCTCTCCACACTAAGGCGAACGTACACAGGCTGTACATGAAGAGGTGTAACGGTGGAGTGGCCTGATTAACGTACGGGAGTGCATCCACAGTGAAAGACGTAGCATGGCAGAATATGTTGCGAATATAGAAGGAGCTAGCAACAATCGAATTGAGAGTACTAATGGATTCCGTTCACAGATAGCCAGCGAGGGAGAATAGATTCTACTCTGCATGGAATTACATGGTCAGTTCCACCGTGAAAATAACAACTTAAAAGACCAGGAAGCATCATAGAGGTAGTTCAGCAAAGGTGACATGAAACAGATGACTGGAAGCCTAAACATCGCTGACCAGGACCAGGGGTTGAATACCAACTCAGTGAAAAGGAATATTTACCACATAAGTACAATCAACCTCTGCAGAATGTGTGGAAAAAAAGTCGAAAGCGTGACTCATATTGTGAGTGCTTGTGAAAGTCTTGCACATATGGAGGACAAGTGCAGTCACGGCAAGGTAGCCCAAAACCTGCACTGGATACTATGACGGAAGTATAGATATTAGATAACGGGCGCTTGGTACCAACATACACTCCCAAAAGGTAATAGACGAAAACGAGAAGACAAAGATCCTCTGGGACTTTGACTTCCAGACAGACAAGGTACTAGAGCCCTGAAGACAAGATATAGTAACTTTTAGGAGGGACAAATAAGTGCTTAATAATCGACGTGGCAGTGCCAGAAGATCAAAATATCATCATGAAAGAAATAGAAAAGTTTGACAAAAATGGAGACCTGAATATTGAGATCGCCAAGATGTGGCAGCTGCGAGAGTCAAACATAAAGTTTGTCCCTATTGTCAATGGAGCATTGGGTTCACCCTACAATCTTGATGTATTGCAAAAATCGGCGTTATTTGGAACTGCACTCATACTGCATAAAGTACTGTCTGTCTGAGGTCCTTGTTGTGACTTGACAGAGAGTACAAACCCCAAGGTACAGAGAATATCATCTACATCACAATATTGTGTAGTGTGACAGCTTCATAATAATAATAATAATAATAATAATAATAATAATAATAATAATAATAATAAATTGATAGAAAAATACGCAAGCTGTTGAGTTATAATAGGATGCACCACACAAAGGCAGACGTGGATCATCTTTACCTCCCCAGAGCCCAAGGAGGCACTGGGAATGTAATTTGAACTATCTTATAAAACCGCCACAATTAGACTAGACAAATATCTTGAAACAACGAATGAATGGATGCTAAAGCTCGCTGAAAATCAATAGAGACGAGAGAAGCTTCATTCTATCATAAATGAAAGCAAAAAAATTGCTATTTATCTCATTCAAGATACCCAAGCTGAACAACCGGAGGGAAGTGTGGCAAAGAAGGTGAAATTAATGGCAAGGAAAACAGCGGACGAATAATTGGCTGCTAGGTGGGAAGATAAACCTCTGCACGGCAAATATGTGGCCCGTAACGAACAATCTGATGTTGACCAAATGCACACCCATCAGCGGCTACGGAGCTCAGAGATAGAGGCAGATTATGAAGGTTTCAACCTAGCTGCTCAAGATCAAATTTTATTGACCAGGTACTACCAAGCCAATTTGATGAAAAATGGAGTAGATCTAAAATGCCGATTTTGCAATGATATGATTGAAACAGTGGACCACCTAATCTCTGGATGTAAAGTTTTAGCACCAGTGGAATGACAGAATTGGCCAATATCTTCACTGGCTAATATGTCGGCATTATAACATCAAAACTGCCGACATGTGGTATAATCATCACCCTGAGTCTGTAACTGAGGGAAAGAATGTACTGATTCTATGGGACTTTCCAGTATATACAAACCAAACCACCAAAGCTAATAAACGGATATTGTTGTGAAAGACCAAAACAATAAAATCTGTCTATTGATCGACATAAGTATCCCCGGCGATCATAATATCTCGACAAAAGAATTTGACAAGCTCAGAAAATATAAAGACTAGCTCTTTGAAATTGAGAAAATGTGGCATCTCAAGGCGGTTACAACACCAGTGATCGTAGGAGTCCTAGGAATTATCAAGAAATGAACTGAGAATTATTTGAGAATTATCGCTGTCTTACCATCCCCGAAAGAAGTGCTGAAGATTGTCTTAACTGGTACGACACACGTATTGAGAAGATAATTGTCGATGTGAGTAATATTACTAACCATGTATTTTTATTTTGTTTTCTCTAATTTTTTTTTCAACTCCACATAATTTCAATTCACCCTAAAAACTGTCTTTAGTTTAATGGCCTACCAATGTATACAAAGAGTTCCTTTGCCTTAGGCGCCGGGAAGACACTCCACAAGAAATGGAATCAAAGTTGAAAGAAGAAAAACTAATAATAATAATAATAATAATAATAATAATAATCCTTTAGTAGCCGTGATAGCTGGAAGAGATCCTGAAAATACAAAACTTTCACCAGGGGCTATAAACATAGTGGAATGTGAAAAACAATTTCACAAAGACGAAAATGGAGGAAGTCAGAAACTTTATACAGCATACTTATTAAGGTTTTAGAATTATATATATTTCCGCGGAAATGAATAAAACAAGTGCGATTAAAGCATACAATAATTTTAATAAGATATCGTTAGAAGAACATAAACATAGTTTGGATTTGACCACTCCATAACTCTATCTATTATTCAATGATAGAAATATTTACAAGTGCAAAGAAATGCACCAATGAGCATTATTTTTTGTGAGACATCTGGTGTTGAGAAACACCAATATCTTCGGAGTAAGCTCTTTCAAGTTCGTAATTATATCTCAGATTTTTTTTACTTATAATCTATCATTTTCATGCTGCTTCTATTCTAAATCTAACAGTTTTTGTGTCCTCCTGACATCTTTGTACCCGTTGTACCACAGAATCATAATTCTACCCATTAATTGTTTGATTGATTTTTGAAGGACGATGAATTTTAATCTTTATTTGTTCTCTTCGTTGTTTTCGTTATTTTCCCGAGTGGGGTTCATTTTTTTCAAGAGATCGTTCCTCCTCAACTATTTAACATGTCTAATACTGCGACTAAGAAAGAATCATACGGATCAACACTCTAATTTACTTTCTAATTAGTGAACAGAAGCTTTAAATATTCACTAATTTTTTAAAGGTTATTAAAAGTTGTCTTCAACTTCCTTTATTGTTATATCTCTATCCCTAGGAATTCTCGTTGGAGTAACGAAAGTAAAGTTCGTTTTCTAGGTATTCATGAAAGCAACGATCCCCAACCATCCTTTGTGCCACGGATTGGTTTCATGAAAGACATTTTTTCAACAACCCTGGGGATCAGGAACACAACAAAACACAATAAAATACATGGCATGTAACTTATATATATATATATATATATATATATATAAACATATATAATACAAAAACATTCTGCAGGCTGTTATAGTCAATACAATATAAATGAAATTTAAACATGTATTCTTCCCATGTAGTCCTGTACCGAATGATCCACGGCCTGGTACCGGTCTGCTATCTGTTGATTTGGGACCCCTGCATTACAGAACACAACTGTTTGTCTTCCCTTGGGATTTTGCGGCTTAATGAAAATTTACTTCTTCGATAACCTATCACCGAAGGTGAAAGAAGTGTAGCAGTTAAGCCGCATGTCCTTTACCATTATTTCGTACCCGAGAGGGAACACATCTCTTCAATTAATATGTGGTCGATGGATATCATAGGACTTGTACATGTACATCCTCACGCAACTCCCCTCCATCCTTTTGGTTATTTCGGTGCCTGCCACCTGATCGCTAAACGCCATAAAGGTGAAAATGAACCTTTAATTCCTAACCCTTGTGTTCTGCCTCAGCATGTATTGAAATAGTAATTCCTGGTTAGTTGTGTAAAGCTCGAGCTTACACTGGTTTTCCCGTCTTCTTCAATTTTCATTACTGCACGTATGGCTCCGTAATTATTTTTTCCCCTCGATTAATGGACAATCTGTCATTCCTGACTTCAGTTAATGCTTCTTGCATTTGCCATTTCGATACTATGTGGAAAGCCTCATGTCTTCTGAAATGCAGAAGTAGGTTTCTTTCTTCTTTTTCTTCACTGTTTGATAAAGGTCTGACATTTGATGCAGTTTCCTTTGTTACAAAATTCTCCAAGACAAACAAATATTTTCCAATGTCAAACAATTCATATCAAAATCCGTCGGCTGGATGTAGTTCCAAGGAAACAATGAAGAATGGAAATACTCTCCTTGTTTTTCAGTATGTCATTTTTATTTATTGCTTTGCTTTGTGAAATGACAAGCATGTGTTACTGGGCAACATAAGTGGGTGGATGCATCGTTGTAGGTGTATCATTGTGGGCAACATAAGTGGGTGTATGCATCGTTGTTGCTTTTAATGTTGCTGATGACGATGTTATTTGCTTTATCCATACTAATAACAACTTCAATGTTTCTATCATTCTTCTAATAAATTTATACATTTTACTCTTTGAGAAATATTTAAATTTTCTTGACTGTTTAAATATATTTTCCAGTGCCTGTATATTCAGATGATTATCTTTTACTTTCGTTGGCATCAACTCTCTATCAAGTGGTGGCCATTATAATTATAAGTTGTGTGTGTGTACGTATCACAGTACTTGAGTTAGATATATATATATATATATATATATATATATGTATGTATATATTCGGGTGTGTGTAACAGTACTTAAGTTAGAGTTAGAGACATATA
>JAOPUL010500754.1:0-11142 GCA_027564515.1 Octopus rubescens | reverse complement strand
ATATATATGTATATATACGCACATGCAAACACTTATTCCTAAATATTATGGAACCTCGCTTTCTGACGCATAGTGGCTTAATAGTCATAGCAGCGTCAAGTAGAATGTCTAAAAAATAACTAAACGTAAACATATTATTACTATTATTACTATTGTGCAGTAGTCATATTTGTGTCCCCTGCTTTCACCTCTCTACAGAGCACAGCTCTGTGTGCCTTGGGTATCTGCTGAAGTTTATTTTGGTGTTATTTTCACTGTATTGAAAGTGCCTTACAAGGACGGGTGTGGTGCCTAGTTGTGCTATTTTGCGTTCGTTATGTATATTTGTAAATCCTGGTGTTTTGGTTATGTATTTGTCTGTATGTTTTTTTCATCATACCTAATGCACCTATTAATATAGGGATTGTTTCTGTTTTTAGGCTCAACATGTACGTTATCTCTATTTCCAGATCTTTTAGAGATACATTATTATCTGTTGGGATTGTTCCTTCGATTAGAAGGAATATTTTTCTTGATGATCTCTGACAACTATATCTGGCCTATTAGCTTTGATCTCTCGTTTCTTGGATATGACTTAGCATTGTTTTCTGTTGTCATTCCACAGTGGTGCCATAGCTTCCAGTATATATATAGGTCGCAACGGTGTAATATTGTTGGATATATTGCTTCTTAGTCAAGACTAGGCAGACAGAGAAAATATGAATTTTTGTTTCTTACCTATCACCACATACTATGTAGTTACTTATAGTATTTTCTTCATTATATAATTATTTTAGTTTCTTGTGGGGAGGCTTTGCTCCTGGGCTGCAATTAAAAATACTCACGCATCTGCTTTGAGTTCTGATCTTCGGAACCATTGTTGGGATTCTACTTCATCTATTCTTATCTCAGAATTTGCCATGTAGGGGTTTCTCTTTACATCGTTTTATCATTGGCTTTTGTTGTTCCAGTTTCAATTTACATTTTTGTTGCTTTACAGCTTTTGTTGTTTGTTCTTCTTCTTCATAGTTGTCAGGTACTATGACTTCTTTCTATTATTTTTCAGGTTCCTTTCAGACAGAAAACAATTTTTTGTTTTGCTCATGTATTATGGCAATTCGTAACAGTTTTACTTGCTTTTGAGTTAAATATTTCTGTAATGCCATGGTGATTATTTTATAGTAATTTTCTAGATGTATTAGACTTCTACCACCTTCAATTTGTTGTATATATAACCTTTCTAGGTCAGGCTGTGGGTGGTGTATTCTAAATCCCATCATTATTTTACTTCTTTTCTTGTCTAGTTTGGTTAGTTCATTTAGTGTCCACATAAGAATATTGTAAATGTAACTTATCACTGGGACAACTAGAGTATTGTTAGCTATTTTCTTGTTTTCCGCATTGAGCTCTGTTTGAAGTATTAATCTTATTCGTCTATAGTATTCTTTCATTATCTTCTCTTTCATTTTTTTGTACCGTATCTATTTCGGTAATTCCTATGTATTTGTGTGTCTGGGTTTGGTATAATTCTCTTATTTCATTTACTTTTACTTGTATGATATTGTCACTTTTAACAGGTTTTCTTCTTTTCAAAGTTGCTTTGGCACAATTTCCTAAGTCGAATTCCGTGTTTGTCTTTGATAAATACCTGCATTCTCTGTAGTGATGATATCAGCTCAGCATACAGTTTTAGATGATCAATATACAAGTGATGGTTGATTGTTTTACTATAACATGTGTATCCTTATCCAGTTCGGTTTTACCATGTCAGTGAAAGGCGTTAGTGCCAAAGAGAAAAGGAATGGAGAGAGCGAGTCTACTTGGAATAATCCTGTCCTAATGGAGATGGCTTTATGTTTATGATTCCCTCGTTTGTCTGGAGCTGCAGTACTGTTTGCCATTTATTCATGGGATTGGGATGCTTTATATATTTTATTATCGTTGGTGCTAACTTTTTCATAGTTAGTGTTTCCAGGATCCATGTGTGGGCAGTAATGTCAAAGACCTTTGGTTAATCGTTTCAAGCAAAGCTTAGACCCTTCTTTTATTTCTTTCGGCTGTCTTCAGTTATGGCTATATTGATAAATAACTGAACTTTACAGCCATATGAGCCTCTGCAACATCACTTCAGTTCTTCTGAAAAAATAATGTTTTCTTCCAGATGCCTATCCATTATCTGGGATGTCATTGCAGATTATAAGTCGTAAGGAGATATGTTCTGGATCTGTAGTGTTTGGGTTTGCTGATTTCGTGGATTTGGGAATTACGATGGGTTTTTTCCCTTCTGTGAGCCATTCAGGTGTTAACTCTGGTTCTACTAGCCTCTCATTGAATTTCTCGGTCAGAGTCTCATGTCTCCCTGTTAAATATTTTATGCAGAAATTGGGGATCTTGTCATGCCAGTATCTCTTCCAATAACTTAGGTTTTGCAATGTCTGGATGACCTGACCTCTTCCCTTATTGTAGGTGACCAGAGTTGTTCAGTTTCTATTTATGTCATTTTAAAACGATTTTTACTGGGGTTGCACCTTCACCGACTATACTGCATTTCAAAATTCTGCCATTTCCTCTGCTGTTTGTGATGCATTGATCTCTATTTTATTTTTACGAATATCTTGTTAGAATCGTTTTGGATTGGAGGTGAACTGTGTGTTTTGTTCAGAGAATAGTTGGCATTTCTCATACCAGCGGATGCTCTGTGCTTTGGTGAGGTATCTTGCTTTACCTGTTCTTTTACCTCAGTTACACCTTGTTTGACTCGTTTGTATTTGTTTAGTATTTTTCGTTCTTTTTTGTCGTGTAGTAGTGTTTTTTGTGTACTAATTTCATTAGGTATGGAGAGGTTTCTATTATATTCTGGATATTATTTTTCCATTGCGTTATTTTAGTTTGTGATACTCATATTGGGAGTAAACAATTTATTTTGTGTAGTTTTCCTTTTAACATCTCTAATTCAATTTCTGATAAATTTTGGTTTTGAGAATGTATCTAGCCAACATAAGAATGTTGGCTAGTTTATTAGGGCACATAGTTATATCCACCTTTGGGCTATTATTCTTCCAGATTGTTTATGTTTATCCTGTTGTATTTTCGTTCAGCGTGTAGAACACTGCTGCAAAATAAGCGTGTAGGATAAAAAAAATATAATTTTCTCGTGTCAATTTATGCCTTTTTGATTTGATGTTCGAGTACAGAAGTAAAAACAAAGGGAATGGCAGACAGTGCCCCCACACAAAAAGAGAAAGAGAAAGCTTACACAAACTGCTGAGGAAAAAGTGAGGAACAATGACGAAAAGCCACACAACAGCTTCGGCACACACAAACAACATACAGAAACAACATCACCACCACAAAAACAACAAGCAGCAAGTGTAAACACACCACAGACAGACGCCACAAACAAAATCACCCACATCACTTCCATCAACACGAACAATAAAGAGTTAGGAGAACATCTCACAAACAACGAAAAAATACCAATGGAAGACATTGTCTTCCCAACACACAAGACACAACTACCACATATATAATAAAAACAACAAAAAGAAAACCATGACATCATAAAAAAAACTATTTACTAAAGCTGGTGGGGGTTTTCAAAGAAACTTACACGAAGAGCTTATACAAAGGCCTCGTGGAAACACCCACACAGAAGAGCAAGGGTGTTATCCTCGCAGACAAAAGGTTAAGTAAACCTTCTCCTTACCAATACACCTTATGATAGTACTTAGAATAGGTGCATAAATGTCAGGAGCCTCGGGTCTCCTTGGAAACAGGGTTACCTTTTAAATCATCTGAGGAATCATAGCGTAAATGTGTCAGCAATTAGCGAAACCAGACTTTCCAACTCGCGGGACTTCACCGCCCTTTTCGTTGCCCAGGAGACTTTTCCATTTCAGTGTTGGCCGACTAGGAGCGCTAGTGGAACCGCAGTGTTATTTTGAAAAGGCCTGGATTTAAAAGTACAGGTAGTCTTCCTGGATCCGGAAGGTAGGTTGGTGGTCCTGGATGAGAATTGCAGCGACGGCGCTGGATTCAGATTTACTATACGTTTAGTAGGGGACTGGAACGCTGTTCTGAACATATGTTGTTTAGACTGTGTAGGGATAACGGATAGGAGTGGGGGTGGTGGTGGCGGAAAATCCTTAAAATCCTGATCAACTGTCCAACAGGGACCGACTGTATTTCCGGATATGCCAACGTGGAATTGGACGAATTGCATCGGGTCGTCTAGATCGTATCTAGATAGAGTATTTTGTAGGTCAGCGGACACATACTCGGCTACAGAGATCGCAAATTTATGATCTGTACGGCCGACTTAGATATACTCCATAGAAAGGGTCCCGGTTACTAAAAGCTGAACAAATCGTTACCGGCGTGTCCAACTTACAGAGACCAGATTAGCACTTTAGTTAAGTGGGCGTTGACGGGGGCAATAGTCAACATGAACTGGTGGTTTGTCCCTTAAAGGGCAATTAGAATAGAATCGATTAGCTTTAGCGAGTCTTTAGTGATAGAGAAAAAGAGAATAGATGTATTCCTGTTAAGAAGGTAGATGAGACGCTTAGAACAGGCATCGCAATCGACCTGTTGGCAGCGAGGTTGGCTCTCGACCAATACTTCGACTACAAACAAACACGTTGTCAGAGTCCGCAATCTAGACAGGGAGGGAACGGAAGTTGCTCGATGGGACCGAGTGGCGGAGGTGAAAGGTGGCAACAAATATACGATTCGGTCTTTGATGAACGTGAACGGTCGTGAAGTGTTCGAACACAAGTAATTGTGTGCAGCCCTTCAGCGGCGCTTTGTTCGACTGTTAGGGACAAATGGTAGGAGAGACGACAGAGGAGACATCGGCACCTACCTGGACGGCCTGCCTCGACTCTCGTCGAACAATTCGGAGTGCTGCGATGGTCCGATAACAGCCTGAGAAGTATGGGAAGCAATGAAGAGCTGAACGAGAGGTATGTCGCAGGGTTTAGACGGTCTACCCTACGAGCTTTATATCTCAATGCCGGACTTGTTTGTGAACCTCTTACACTATGTCTAAATCAACTGGCATAGAAATGGGAGAATTCACAATTTTGTTTGTCGTGGAATGCCGGCACTGCTGCAAAAGGACCCAAACAAGGGGATGTTATAGAAAATGTCAGGCCCATCACTCTGCCCAACACAGAGTTGGAGATTTAGGCCAAGTTGTTAGCCCGGAGATTGGTGCTTGTTGGGAATAAACTGGTCGGGGAGGCGCAAACATGCGCCATCCCAACCAGTACAACCTACAACAACCTCCATCTCATGCATGCGTTGCATCATAGAGATGCTGGGTAACCAAACTGGCACGGGTTGGGCTCTGATCAATGTAGATCAATCTAACACATTTGATAGTGTCGATCACCAATACTTGGCAGTGGGACTCGGTCCGGATTTCCGAGGTCGGATCGCTGTTTAATACAGTGGCTTCCGCTCCGTCGTTCCAATGACCGGCCACTTGTCGAAACCGTCTAACATTTTGTGCTCGGACTGTCAAGCATGGACTCTATTCTCTCTACTGTATGCACTGGTTCTCGAGTCATTACTGCGGATGTCGGAGCCCTTGAAGTTTGTCACGCGTGACTGGGATGCGGTAGAAACGTGTATACGTACCCCGACGATGTAACCAACATATCGTCGAACCACAAGCACATGAAACTGATTGGGGAGACAGGCTGTGACTGGAGCAAAAATTGACGCGGATTAGTCGGTGATCTAGCAAATCGGCACCTGGAGAGGCAAGTCCTTGCCGTCCAACAGTGTCATGGGGTGCTGGACAGACGGTCGGGTTAAATTTCTAGCGTTCTAGTTCGGTCAGGATCTCCAAGCGGAAAAGAAAACAGGGATGTGGTGACGAGCAGGGATGCCAATCTCAACCATAAATGAGCCGAGAGGAAGCTGTCCCAGAAATGTCAGTCGGAGGTGGCGAAAGCGTACCTCGTTATCATCATCTATTACCTCTTGACCGTCGTCTCTTGCCCCGTTTGCTTGCTGACCAAATGGTTCGTTTACTCTTCCACTTTCTGTGTAAGTGTGGCGTTCCAATGGTTGGGCGCACCATTTGCTATCAACGGCCTCTGAACGGAGGACTGGGCAGCCTTTGTTACTGATGCGCAGACATGTGCTCAAGCTACGACCTCTTCAGCGTTGCCTGAACGGTGTGCAGGGGTGGTCGCTGTTCGTCAACGGGCTCTTCCACAGCTCGTGTATTTGACTGAGCTGCAGTCCTGGATCAGGCGGAGACGAAGGAAGGGCGCTTGGAACCTCGAATGCCGACAAGTGCACACGGCTCTCCGCCAATCGGGCAATGGGGTCGGTGCTAGTTCCACCCTAACGTTTTATAAAGGGCTGGTGGAGGGTAAGTTCGACGACGTTCTTTGGGAAATCTGGTCGTAGATGATGATGAACTGACCGGTCTGTTGGAGAGGACTTTCGGCCCCGGGCCTATGGACAACATCCAGATATCCCTTGCCTGGAAGTGCTACCGAGGGGCCTTGCCGTTCGAGATAAACTCTATAGGCATGGAAGTGCTTTAAACCAGGTCTACCAGTAGTGCGCGCAGGGCTTCGAAACCGTCCAGCTCGCCCTCGTCCAGTGTCCGAGCATTGCTCACCTGTGGGTTTATGTCGAACAACTGCTATCACTTGTAGGGCATATCCGACTATCTCCCGAATCCATAGTGAAGATTGCCCCGCCGCCCTCTTTGGTTGGGAGGGGTGGGCGATTCTTGTTTGTCTAGTTGCTGCGGCGAAAGGGATAGTGTGGTGGATACGTTTCAAAAGGCTAAAGGCAGACACTTTCCACTTTGTCCAAACACTCATCAACTTCTTCAAATACTACTTGAAGAGGAAAGTGACAGTGGAGAGGGAAATGTCTTCTACCAAGTTTGTTGAGATATGGGTGGATGTTGGAAGAATGGCAAGTTTTAAATGACCAATGCTGAGTTTACACATGTTATGAAATTGAAAAGGAGTAGGGCTCTTCCGCTGTTGATCAGGCCCCCGTCGTTTTTGTGGGGTTTTCTAAGAGGACCTCCGATTGCCTCTCCCTAATTGGATTTTTTTTATATTTTATATTTTTAAATGATTCTTAAATGTTAAATTTTTAAACGGAAAACCTTTGTATTGCCTCGTATTGTGTTGCCTTGTAATTTCATGTATCTGTATGTCAGCCCTTATGGCTAATAAAAACATCATTTAATATTATTATTCTAATTTGTTGTTGTTATTATCGATGTTCCTGTTTTTGTTTTCGTGTAGACAGCATATCGCTTGATGGCTTTCCTATATTTGTTAGTCTGCTTTTACGTTTACGTTTGAATTATTGTAATATAACACGTGTTGATACCATACAGAACATATAGGACCGATTTCCACTTTTGATTCTCACCACTTTTGGACCCACAATTTTTAGATGGGATGGTTTGGAGGTGACTTGCAAACAAAGTGATTAGTTATGACAATTTTCACCCTTTAAATTTCAAAATTTAACTATTTACACTACTGCTACAGTTGTAGCAACAACAACATTTACAAACACAACAACAGAAAAAACATCAGCTTTATCAAAGATGGCATTATTTAAGTGGAAGGGGAGCTGTTTAACATTTCAGAGTTCCAATGATAACACTAATGCTTCTAAGGCATACGATAGGAAAGGAAAAACAACAACAACAACAACAACAACAAACACAACAAATCCAACACCACCACCACTACCACCACCAAGAACAACAACATTAGTAACAATTATTATAAAAATAGCAACAGCGTCAGCCGCATGAATGAAAACAAGTTCATTAACGGAAACAAATAACAAAAGATTGGACGAGCATCAATGGACACTGCATAATAGACAACGGCAGAAATCCCCAGGCAGACAAAACAAAGAAACAACAGCCAAGATGTTCCCCCTCGGCGACTTACATCAGACAAAAATTCGGGGAACACTGAGGGAAAGAAGCCTAAATATTACAATACTACGAATTAAAAGACAAGCATAAGAAAGAAAATCACACCGAAAATAAAAAAAACAAAGAATTTCGGAAATATGAGCAAATATGTATGATAATTTTAGCAACAGTACACCAACAATATCTCCTGCAGCAGCTATATTATTAAGATGAACACCTTCACCGCCCATCACCGACACCACTAATATAAGAGACCCCATTATCACCAACAGAACCACAAGCTTGATCACACGCATATCAACAGCCAGAACGCACAGGGACACGTTTATGAAATAATGAAAGATAAATAATAAATCTCATGGCCATAAGCATTAGCAGTAATCTATTTAAGGATCACATTCATCAACCTACAAACATCACACACAATATAATCCTTACATTAATTGATAGCATTCCAGCACATCTAACAATCATTTCAATGCCAGAGCAGAAGAGTCTCTTAAAAATCTATACGCCAAAATGAGTAGGAAACATCGGGGAAAATATAAACGAAAGAGTATATGAAGAACTAATCCTGGACAGATCCGCAATCAAGCGGCGGCTCGCAATACCAGTCTGTCCAAAGGAATATATTAAGTTGGCCTTTCAGCCATTCCTCCTTCCATCTTAATCCTACACTGAGATTGGGCAGCATAAAAGCACGTTTTCTAGTGTAAACATAAAAGCATGGTCACCTGCTAACCTATCTCAGTCCACAAAATGAAGCTGTGATGACTTTCAGCGAGATCAGAATTGTGAGCATCGCGGCCACACGTCCAAGTTTCGGGGGATATGACATGTACGAATCGGAAGGTCGACCGGATCTGAAGAGGAAATGGCTGTCTTTTTCCAAAAAAGGTCTGGATCTCAAGATGTGAACCAGCTTCAGATTGAAAGCTAGTTGTGCTTAGCATGCGCAGCTGCAAAATTATTCTACAGTTTAGTAGTGTCCACGATCATCAGGATTGTGGAAAACAAATATATGCTTGCCGAAAGAGGAAAATGTCATGCACAGTCATTTCAGTATCGGCCATCACATAACCTATTGAATTATTCTACAACAACTAAGCAGGGAAATATGTGATGCCCTTTCCGTCCAAGAGAAGTGGTAGCTGTGCTCTTCCCAATAAAGTTTGTCGGTTGCCGGATCCGTCACTTCATAGGGGCTGTTCGACAATATTCCGCAAGCCAATAATGTTCAAGCTCGTGCAGGAAGGTTTCGCTGTTTTCGACGCATATCGAGCAGACCCTATCGATCGATCTACCATGCTTCTAGATTATATCCTGAATTTGTGGAATCTTTTTTTCTCAAACTTCTAAGCAAGTAGAATTTTACTAAAAAGCTATGACGAAAAGTTAAAGTTCGCCAATAGACAGTCATTGGAGGATCACACCTAATACTTCACGGTATTGCTCAATCGATTAGAACATACGATTTTAAGGCAGAACAGTTAGCACGTCGGGCTGGAGCCATTGCGGTATTGATTCAAGCACTTGACCATCTCACTTCAAATCCTTCTATAGCCTACGTAGATTGTAGACTTAACACATCGCCCAGTTTAATAACAACATAAAGCACACTGAATGTTTTAGCGGTGTCCAATCTGTCGTAAACATTCGGTTCAGGGTAGCGTTTTGATGATACGTTCCTCCACTCCTCCAACAGTACTGATCGCTCTACAACCTATCTTGGTCTCTGCCTTCTCTCCTGATTACATCATAAAAAAATTGTAAGAGAACTCCGTGAGAATTTGAAGGACAACTAATTTCCAGTGTCACTTGAGACAATTGCCTTTTAGTACATTCTCCGTAAAATGATTTAAGTGAATGATGATAACTTTTCATGGGTTACAAAACAAGTTCTATCTACTTAGATTTTTCTCCGTTCAAGCGATGAAGTACAGTCGTTTATTAGCCGATATACTACGAATGCAGAAATACAGTGCACAATATCGTCACATTCGTTATGCGATTGTTTTGTCTTTTGGGTAATACACTACCTACATCAATTATCTCCAATTATATGTTAGAAAATATCTGCAAGTAACTTCCGTAAGCTGAAGGAATTTATAGAGTGCTTCTTTCGAAATGGCTTGTGTCGCCGACGCGGATCACACTGTTTCGATCCAAAAATGTATTTAATGCCAAAACAAATGTTGTTAGATTGCACGGATCGTTGATATATTATACTATTATGTCGTATAAATATATATAAAAAAGAATTCAGTAACTCAATTTCATTGTGTACTTAAGCTTCGATAAAAAAAAATGGAATTTTAGCTGAGGTATAGAGAAAACAAAAATCATAAAAAATTTTAAGTATTCATGCTATCAGTGATGGGAACGAGTCAATTACTAAAACTCTTCATGAATATGTGGGAAATATCTCCATGTATTGCAAAATAGATAAGGGATAGGATAAATGGCGTTCATATTTCATATAATCATACACAATGTGGAATGAAGTAAATCTATTCAGATCAAGGCAACGTGATTATTGCGGAAAGAATGTATTCTTCAAAGGAAATCTCATCGATTATAGTTCAAGTGCGGCTAAATATCAATATGAAGCCCACATATATAATATGTGTGTGTTGTGTATGTGTGTGTGTGGGTGGGTGGGGGTGTTAGAAATTATATTTGAAATTACAAAATAAATAAAACTTAGTGAACGGAAACATACGTAAACATCCTCCCGCATCTTCAGAATGATTAGATCTATTCCATAACATTTTGACAAAATATTTTTCTTAACCTTTATAATCTGACTGGAAACTTATGTTTTAACAGTGAAACTCATCTATACCAAAACTAAAATATGGTTTATATTTGGTTACAGAATGTGATATCAGAATAAACACCGCATTCCTGAAATCTTGCAAGTTGGTCTGACAACAATGATCGACATTGGTCGATCCGGATATAATGACAGACAATTTATGTGGCAGCCTGATTTCATTGTTAGTCGCAGACCACGTTGACATTTTGATTCACCCTTTTACCGTCTTGACTTCATTAAGTTCAAATGAATTGATATTGCTCACTATTTCTCCCCTGTGTCATACATACGGGCGCGCACATCCATTCTCTATATCGATTGATATATATATATATATATACATATATATGATCATATCTGTGTATGTGTGATACATGTATATTAATATACTTGATATTTATAT
>JAOPUL010499299.1:0-11148 GCA_027564515.1 Octopus rubescens | reverse complement strand
TACCATGCAATCTTTGTTCCAGTTCTCTGCACTCAAGGTTCAAATCTTGCAAGCAACTGCTATGACCTTTCTGACAAATCATCTACCAGTATCGTAGTTGATTTCTCTTGCAGGAAGAAACCAGTTGTTGTCTGACTCCAATCACACCATATAAAAAAAAACAAAAAAAACATCCCTTGGAGTTAGATTTAGCCGTTTCTAACAAGTCATGCAACAGCAGAGAAGCCTTATCTTTGGCTTGTGAATTATTTTGAGGACCAAGAACGCAATATTTGGGGTGAGTCTAATTATTTTTAATTAATAATCCCCAATGTTTTGCATGCTTAACCTCCATCTCGGTCAGTTATGGATATTTTATAATAACTAGTGTTGGTATTAAACCAGTAAGACTTGCTCCAATATATTGAACTGTAGCAATCTGTATGCAAATTGTTTCAATATCATCTCTTAGCTGTAATTTTGATTGTTAGAATTAGCAATTGTTGGTCTTCTTCAGATAGGAGCAGTTGCAGAGTGCTGGAATAGTTGTGTAGTGAAATGGGAGTGGACAGAATTTTGGACTGAGGGTGTGAGTATGGCACTGTGGCCTTTGGGTTTGGTGAAAGGCAACTTCCATGACTTTAGTATATACCTGTGTGTATGTGGGGGTGGGGGTGGAATGTTAGATTTGAAGGGAGGAAAAAAAATCATCCATAGGTTTATGGTAGATGGAGGTTGACAAGACAGAAATGTCTGAATCGTCAGTGACAGTGTTAAAGATGGTGAAGGTGAATTATGATGCAGGTTGGGTATCCTTATTGGACAGGAAACGACTCACTCTTGTGAGTGAGATGGCGTTGATATGCTCATCAATGTAATATATTCAGGAGACTGGCTCAGTAAACAGGGTGAAAATTTGGTCTTCAGTGTGGCATAGGGCTGAGAAGCCCTTTTTTATGGGGATAATAGTATATACGAATTTGATATCCATGGGGAAGAGTTTAAGGGTAGTAGAAAGGAATGAAATCGAATTCAAGAGGTGGAGAGCATGGTTGGAGTTCTTGAATTAGGCGGAGGGAGAGAGCCATGAATGACATGAGTTAGTTGAGGTAGCTTGAGATTAGTTTGGGACATGTAAAAACGATGAGACCATGGTTGGAGTTGAGCCCTTTGGCTATGGGGGAAAAACAAGGATAGTGTTATCTTAGAGGATGTTTTGATGTACAGTGGTACTATGTTCACTTTTGGCTGGACTGCTGATGGGGTTGGGTAAGGGTGGGCTTTACACGAACTATTACTGCTCCACCCTTGTTGGCCATTGTGATATCGTACCAGTGGCAAAGTGTGAAGTTCCAGAGATGTTAAGGTGTTCTCTGCAACTTTCAGAAGTTGAAATTTCAGTTCATGGTGGTATTTGTGTTGGAATGAGCCCACATGACCATACTACTTCGAGTGGGGGAGTCCAGTTGAAATGGTATAGCTTGAACCCTGTGAAATGTTTTGAAGTTGGGATCCTTTACCTTCTTGTAGAAGTAAGCCATCTCCTGGTTGGACCAAAGGAAATAGTCTGCTTCTGTGTGTGTGTGAGTTGGATGAAATGGAGACTCATGTTGAGGATTAATCCTTTTAACATTGGAAACTTCTCACAGCATCGTTCCTAACAAAGACATGGGTCAACGAGGACATGTCCCTCAAGACTGCAGGTTTTACAGTTTGGTGCCAAGTGTTCAGTGGCAGGTCTTGATATGTACGGAGGCGGTTCACATATAAAGCAGGATCTACTGGGGCAAGCATTTGCCCAGGTTATGACAATGTAACACCGTACAGTAGTTCAGCCGGGAAGTATCCGAAGTCTTTGGAAGCAGCTTGAGTACCAAGGAGTACTATTAGGAAATACCAAGGAGTACTATTAGGAAGTACTCGAGCCAGCGTTTTAGTGACATCAATGTAGAAATGTTATGTTATGTTAATGGTTTCAGAGAAACGAGGGTGATGACTTGGCAGAATTATTGGTCTTTCTCTACTTAGTTCTTTTGTTCAGAGTTCAAATCTCACTAAAAGTTGAAATGCTGTCAACATTGTTGTTGCAGAAAGCTGACAATTTAGAATTATTTGGGTTGGACTAAATCACTTGCTCTGGCACCTTAATGTTTTGAGTTCCAATCTTACCAAAGCCAACTTAATCCAGTTTAATCAACCCTAAAAGATAAAAGGTAATGTCAAAATAGAACTTGTCTCTTTGCCTCTGATTTCTGGCTTTTGTACCTCCTATGTAAGAAATCCATATTCAGACAGGAAGATGGTGGATTCTCCTATCCCCAATTAATATTTACAATTAAAAAAAAACAAACAAAAACAGGGAGAGGAAGGGACTGACTCTACGTCCCAGTCTAAGCGGTGATTTGGCTGTGCCCTACAGACAATAGTGAAAGCATTGCCACAGAATGACCAGCGACACCCACAACAACCACACTGCTTCATGGGACTCCCTCCTCGGGTGGGCTGCTGTCTTACTGATTTTGCAGAGGAAATCGGCAGTGTGGGAACTGAGGACACCAGAGGTCTTGATGGTGACCAGTATGAAAAGTGGTTGGTCAAGCCCCAGTATTTCTCTTCCTCTGCATTGCCTGGGTTTGCAGCTGAATCGACAAGGTTGGGGGCAGAGAACAAATTGCAACACGTTACATCCCAGAATAGGTCCTCTTAATTCTGTTGGGGCACTTACCAGTGCCATGGTTGAAGCCAGCTCGCTTCAGTTGTGAGAGGAAGCCAGCTGCATTGAGTTAGTGCTCTGAGCATCAGCAAGAGCAAAGTCAGTATGATGGCTGGTGCAGGCCAAACTTGTCAACAGCATTTGTGTACCTTGCAAAGAGTGTGCTTATCAAGAATGGTACTAGTTGATGAGGGCACCAAATTGAGCCATGCACCGCTGTTAGGTCAGTGCCACATCTGAAGTGGATCAAGGCCAAGGCCATCAACACTAACTTTGCATATGAGTTCAGTGTTGGATGGTGGCATCAAATTCAACAAAACTCGCTGTGTTTGGGAAGGGCAAAGCAGTTCCTCGGGTGGAAGGGTGCCAGATGCACATTAGTGTGGCACAATCTCTGGAATCCTCATCAGATTTGCATGCTTGGTCTCCAGGCACTTGTATGGCTTTCAGAAGCTGAGAATGCAGTCAGCGTCTTTCAGCTTTGCTGTAGCTCACATTTACAATCTCAGACTTGGGTCAGTTGGTCTCAAGTCCTAGGAGCTATAAGGCTAGGATGACTTGCTGAAGGTCATCCAGGTACTAGGCAATGAAGGATGAATGGACAATGGCATCAGCACTCAGTGCAAAAAGGAGCTGGCTGATGGTGGAGTGGCATCAGCATTGAGAAATTTTAGTTACTTCTGCGTATGTTGTAGTAACCTCCTGCCGAGGTTGAACTTCCTTCCAGGTTCAATAAAGTAGCAGACAAGTACTGAGGTTGATTCTTATCGACTGTACCCCTTCCCTCTAAAATTCTTGGCCGTGTGCCAAAGTTAGAAGCTTAATATCATTAAGGGTAGTAGTTTATCAATTAAATACCTTACTGTCTGTTATGTAACTTCAGGTCACTTCTCACTGAGCAAACCTATGACTGGCAGCTAATTTGACTGAACAACTAGGCACAATCAAGATTTGTTCTCTTAGTTGTACCATGCTTCCAGCTAGCTGGGATCCATACTAGCCCCTTTGACATGTAGTTTTGACTAGTATGTGTTTGCTGTAGTGTGACTGGTTAGATAGGTGCTTTTTACAGCATTTACAAAAGAAACTTAATATACTTTGTAAAGTGGTTGGCATTAGGAAAGGCATCCACTTATAGAAACCATGCCAACGCAGAGCTTGTTGCAGTCTAGCTCACCAGCTCTTGTCAATCTGTCCAACCCATACTAGCATAAAAAAAATTTTAAATGGTGATAATGTCCAATAGGTTTCTGTGACCTTGTCTCTCCCCCTGCAGTAGAATGCACACAAACATGAGTATAAATTTTATTGGGCATACCTTATGTTAGTTTTATCAGCTATACCCTTCAGCCGGCTTAGGGCATGTTGGAAGAGGGTATTAATTTTAGTTTCTTTTCCTACACCAATTACTTTCACTGCAGCTAAGGAGCTCAATTTACCCATACAAAAATCTATTTAACCCCATAGATGGGACTCTGACAGGTACAACCATTCTAGGTCAGAATGAACCTGGAAGTAATGGTAATTAAGAGGTGACACCACGCACTCCATAACTGGAGTCTCTCCACCAGATGTTTAATGTCCTATCCTATCCCCTTTTTATTTGTACTGAATACCTTTTTTATTATACTCCCAATAGCAATTCTAATCTCCAAAATAAACCTCATGATACCCCTGACTGTTTGATACTCGAGGATGTCACAACCCCTAAGTTAAAAGCCACTGGTCTAGTCTGTATGTCCCTACGTGGGTCAGATTGATTTGGTTTGAGCTTAATAGTATCTGCATGATTGCACTTTAGGTTTTCCTCTTAGTATAGTTTGAGGTGACTAATAAAGTTTGGTGGTGCTTTGAAAACTTTAGTAAAATGTCCATCTTTTTAGGCAAGCTACTTTGTAAATATTCTCTGGTACCTCCTATTATGCTCTCCACTACCAACCTCACTCACCAATAAATCTCTTCCTCTCATTGCACTGTAATTTCTGCCAATTCCTTGCCTAAAGTTGTCATATTCTTTCTCCTCTCCATGTCCTTCAGTGATGGAGGCTCTTTATCCTTGTGAATTATAAGGTGACAACTGCTGGTGCTGCTGGTTCAAAAAAACAAAAATACACCCAGTATACTTCGCAAAGTAGTTGGCAAGTCAAGCAGGCAACACAGTTTGAGAGGACTCTTTAGTTTTGGCCATGGCCAAGACAACCTCTGTAGTAGTGGTGCCATGGTAAACTGTACCCAGTACACTCTGTAAAGTGGTTGGTGCTAAGAAGAGCATACAATGATTGAAACAAAGCAAAAACTGGGAAATGATATTTATGATTATTTTAGCCATTCAACCATTTTTATATAGCAAGATTCAGGGAGATTTCGTTGCATGTAATTGTAATCAGTTATACATTTTCTTTTTGCTTTCTTTCAAATCTGAATTAAAGTCTTGTTAGTGTTAACGTTACCTTTCATTTTTGTGGTGGTCAAATAAAGTGCTGGTCCAGTTTTGGGGTTCATTTGACTATTTTATTTAGTTGGATTTTTACCATCTTTTCCCTGTTATTTTGTGGGTGGTCCCATGATGTGCACCAACGGATCTTTTTCTTCCTGATGTTTCACCTTCTTGGTTTGGTTGGGCATTTTCCTTCTACTCTCTTCAACTGCAGCACTTCTCGTTTCTCTTCTGTTTCAATCTTTTCTTTTCATCTGTAACTTTTACTCTTCAATCTTCAACTGTGAACAGCTTCTTCCTCTTCTCTCCTTGCTGTAGTCTCTATTTTCTCTGCCCTTGATCACTAAAGTTGTTTCATCAGTCTTGCGTTTTTGCTATGCACACCGAGATATCTCCCACATGAAGGATGTTCCCTCTCAATCCCGGAGCATATTCAGTCTGCACAACATTGCATTTCTGCTCAGCAGCCTCATGAATGCCTATCTGTGATGTTAAAAGCCTGTAGCGCCTTACTTACAGGTAAACACCAGACTCTACAGGTTCCTGCTGGACAGCCATGTACCTTCACCAGAATCCCCAATTCCGTCTCAATGAGGAGGATCAAGGGCCGGTATTTTCGTACCTTTTCCTTAGCCGCTTCATGAAGGGCTGAACCTTGCTCGTACCTGATTGTGACATTCCAAAATTTGTAGCCTTGTGCCTATGTCATTTACTCTGCCCTTTTTAGGCTGACCATGTCAAAATCAGTAGACCTGTGATCAGCTGGGGAGTGTCATTCCTTGGCAGTATTTCATTTGCATTTTGTTGTATTTGACGGTCAATTTTGCCTTTCAATTTTCTGGAGTAGGTCAGGTACAGTACCAGTCAAATATACTGAAGTTGACTTGATTGACTATTCTACCTTTTGCTAATGCTATATAAATAGCCAGGTTAAATATTAAATAAAATGAGTTAAACATCCTTGTTAATCCTTTCATTCAAGGTTGTTTTTGGGGGGTTTTTTTTCTTTCTCAAATGAACAGTGTTTCTCAAACATGTCAGTATTATTAGGACAATTAATGGGCTCACCTTTTGATTGTCTCATTGATATATTAATGGCTTTTCCTTTACCTTGTAGGGATTACAAAGATTTGACCTTGTGTACAAAATATTTTAATTCTTGCTCTCAAATTTTAAGGTTGACTTGTTGTTTAGCCCAGAGTCGTCCATTATCAAATCTAGAAGCAAAAGCATTCCATTTCTGACCCTCCTGTCTTTTTTAGAAGTATGTCTAGGACTACATCATGCAATATTTCTTATTTTGACACATTGGCATGTGATTATAGGAAGCTTTGATCTCTATATCTAGCAAGACAATTTGCTGCTTTAGAGGCTGGCATGTAAAGAGAATGTTTGCTGTCATTTGTAGTCAGCTCATCCTTGCCCCAAGCACATCTTTAGTATGGTTGCTGGAGTAATAGTTTGGCCTTGCATTCAAGATTTATTACTGGACTCATTGCTGCATATTTCCTCATGTGGTGGTTATACCACATAGGTGCAGTGACTTGGTCAAGACTTGGTTTAATTATTCTCAAATTTATTTTAATTAAGCCTGTCATCTTTGCTTGAACAGATCTATGACACAGAAGTGACACATTTCAAACTGACCATTCTCAAATGACTTCTAGTAGCAAAGTAATCTTGCCTTTGCAGAACAATGTTTTGTTTCATTTGTGATATAAGTAATATTATCAGTTATAGGTTTCCGTAAGAGCAATTACGGGTACATTATGGCATCCAATATGCTTTGAAAGACAAGGAAGTATGCATGACAATCTATTCAAGATTCGAACTGTCAAGAACTGGTCTGACAAGTTTTAGCTCAGTCTTGGAACAGCATAGCATGTGGCAGTTTTTGCAGGTAAAAAAAATTGTAGTTAGCTCTGACATAGTTGTCCGTTTCTGTCAAATGAGCTCCCCCCCCCCTCCCAATCTACTCTGACTGCTCCTTAGCAATATGTGTTTTAACACAAATGTTGCTGCTTGCTGTGATCTGCAACCAAGGTTTTCCCAGTTTATTAGGATGATATCGCTGGCCTTCGTCATATTTGCAGGCCTACTTATGGTGTAGACAGTGGCTAGAACTAGCTCTTTGTACACAAGATGTCTGAGAATTTAGCTGGCACCACCAGAGCTCTTGAATCTTATGTAAGGAAGGCAAACAAGATTGGGATTCCTCTCCGTTTATGAACCTCCTTGTTTGGGACATGGTTCTGCCATTTAATACCTCCAGAACTCTCTCGAGCCGCACAAATTTAAGGTTTTCAAGTGACACATGTCCTATGTTTGGTGTCTTTGATGCACTGCCATTCTAAGTGTTGAGCAAGAGTAGACTTTGGGTTTTGAAAACACTGTATTCTCCCCCACCTTCCTGGAGTCGACCTATTGTTGTTGCTGTCTTACCTCGGTGCTTGTCCTATTGAGCATTGTCGGATATGTTACTGGAGGTTGTAGAATCAAAATTCACCACTTCTAAGGTGTAATCTTTTCACATTACTGGTGTTAGATCCTAACCCACAATGGTCATTCTTGGAACGAGACTCGGTCAAGCCATTCTCTGTATACCAGGGCAAAGCACTCAAGTCCCTACATAAACACTTTTGGATACACTGTTAGAGCAGCAGTGTCTTGGTCAGGACGCTGTCCTAATTTATTCCAGTAATTATCATCCTCATTAACGTGTGCATGCAACATTAAATTTTACTAATTTCTCCTGTTGTGATTGTGCATATCCATGTAGTTAAATGAAGTTGGGACGATTGGTGCAGTTGCTGGAACATTGGTCGATGCAACCTCCTGTACTGTTCAACCACTTTACACTATTTGCTGAAACTCTTTGACAAAGTCAACTTTGCTTCCGAGGCTGATAAAGTATTGAGCCAATACTAGATAGAATCAGTTCTTTCAATTTGCACATGTTGGGACAGTAATTGTTCCTCTACTCAAAGGTACTCGTCAACCTAATCTATATTTAGAAGTGATGCATTTAGTCATTGATCTGACCTCTAGAATCCTAAATTTGGGTTTAGTGTGGGTGCATGTGTGTACTGTTGTGCCCATTTCTTCAAAGCCTTTCACCCCGTCTGTCATCAATCATCCCTGAAAATTCTATATTTTTATGAATATATTTCCTGTTCCTCTACATATATTACGGATACAGAAAAGTAACAAATCATTAATTAGCCTAATTTAATTCTATAAAATTGCTGTGTTAATTAGACCTTGCATTAAGAAATGCTATAATTGCTTCAAGTCGGCTAAAAATATTTAGTTAAAATATTTTCTTTTAACCATTAATTGAAAGTAATATTAATGAGGGTAGTTAAAACTGTGTCGAATATTGAACGGTTTATCAGAAACTAGTACCGAACTGGTCACTTTGCTGACGGAAAAATAAGATTTAATAACACTTTTTTAACTTGAATTTATTATATCTATATGCTTACGCTATTGATAATTTAGTTCATATTTTGTGAGGTTTTATATTTCTTTTTTGTAGTTGTTAGCTTATTCTCGTGTTTTTCCAAACATCAGCGAGCAGTACGCTACTAATCGACATGGGTGAACCTCATCAGCTGCTCTCCCATGCCTACATTTCTCGTTTCGGTCCTTGTTGCTGATCTTTATTTTTGACCGGCACCCACTGATTTGCACATACAACTATCTTCAGCAAATTATTTATCTATATACGTTCCTGGTGAATTTTTTCTTCGTCACCTGGTCGAGATCTTGGAATTTGCAAAGTCTCACTCTGATCAGTGAATACTTTCATGTGGTTTGGATTTCCCATTTGACTTAATGCTACATAGTTGTCCATGGGTGAAGACTGGTGAGGGTAGGTAGAGTCCACACTTGCTTAGACTCTGTCCTTGGCTCTTATTTGTCATTGCAAATGCAGGCCTGATAGGAAATTGTCGCTTTTTTGGCGTGAATGGTAAATCCCTATCTGACTGTTGCAAACATATTCTTGGTATCAAGATAATAGTTCCATTCTTTACGCCACCGAGTTTCTTTGTAGTGATCAGTTTGAGTGACTGTCAGGAACTCGATGTCAATCAAGCGGTCACTGCAATGGTTCATGATATACAGCTCTAAGTAGCATTATAGGTGCACCAACTTTCAAATTAATAATGTGAGGAGTTAATCCGCTGATGTTCAGTGAGTTTAGGAATTCTTGAGGATAAAGGGCAGTTTGATAATCTTCATCCCATACTAACACCCTAGCTTGGAACAGTAAATGGCCAATGTCATCCAAGGGACGAATATTACACATTGAATCAGGTCGTACAGGAATTGGAAACTTGAAGCGTGAATGCGTCGTGCGACCAAGTTTAAGTAGAGGCAATGATGCTGTAGCAACTGCCACTGCATTTTGTTTACGAATGTAAGCAAGGATTAAATTAAGGAGGAATGTTTTACCAGTACCTCCTGGTGCATCTATAAATATCAAGCCCCCTTTGAGAGTCATCAATTTTACCCTTGATGTAATATGCTCTCCTCTAATCTACATCAACATAATATTCCTCAGCACAGATGTCGAGTTCATTATTGAATAAGTGATCAGCCGTTGGCTGATGATGGTTTGCTGGAGGAAGTCTGTAGAACGAAGTGGTGCGGGAATTTTGTAGAAGAATGTGATCAAAAGCTAGAAGTAAATAGTTAGTACTATCTTCCAAAGCAGCTGCATCATTTTGCCCTTTTAGCCTTCTGTGCAAAAAAACCACTTGACATCTCGTGTTTCAACATATTGTAAATTTCCATTGATTTGATAGTTTGCAAAACTGTAGGATCATTGCAATTAGAGACCTTAGATGAGACTGATGCCGTGTTTCCTTTGCATCATTGACATGTTATCCATTCATTGTTATCTTCAAGATGCATGGCCTGGCACGCTTCAAAGTGGCACAGACTCTGTTATCTGTCCGTAAATCTTCATCTTCAAGATTTTTCTGAAAATAAGTTAACTTTGTGGTTTGTTGTTGCTGAAGAGCCTGTTCAACGCTGCCTGGATGAAAGAGTACCGTTTGCTGGTTGGGCAAGCATTCAACTGCTGGGTATCTTTGCAGAAGTGGCATTTTATACATTCTCCATCAGGCTTCTGAAGCACCTATTTAGCGACAATTTTCAAAATTGCTTATTTCATTATTGTTCATTATTCAGCAGTTTATTAGAAATGAAACCCTTTACTTTCCTGTATTGCACTTAAAAAGAAATATTTCTTGGGTGTCATTCAAGTAGGATATTTTTCTCTGCATCTCCCTGCAACTTCACATAAGTGATGTTTTTTGGCCAAGATTTGCTCAACTGGTTTTCTTTATTTGATATTAGTTGATATGCTACATTCTTTAAAATATGGTTTGCTTCTTCCCAAACCGTTTGCCTTGGTATGAGAAATATTTTAATGAATATATTTCTTGTTCCTCTACATATATTACGGATAATAAAAGTTAAATTTTATATAGCAAATCGTCAATTAGCCTAATTTAATTCTATAAAATTGGTGTGTTAATTGAACATTGCATTAAGAAATAAAGCAGACTAGTGTCCAGGTATTGGCAGTAGATCTGTGGAACTCTGGCAAGAATCTTTCCAGCATCAGTAATCTTTTTTATCACTTGTAGATATGGACTATTGAAGCATTTTAAAATTCCTCTGAGAGTATGAGTTGGTTTCAGGAAAACTAGAATATGTCCACTGACTTCTGTTCCACAATGAATTCTCCAGTCTAGTCAATTGGCTTTGGTACAGCATCTGATCCAGGAACTCTGTAGCAGTTATTACTTGACTTTTGTCACATCTGTGTCAACAGGCCTGGTCCAGTTGGCTTTCTTTTGAAGAAGTCGGTGGGATGGCAATTTAATCAATGGTCAGTTAGGGTCATACCTGTTCTAACCTTTTTTTTCTTTTATAGCTCTGTCACACTTAACAAGCTCTTTGATTTTATAGAAAGTGTTCGCTTCTCCCTAAACCTTGTGCCAGT
>JAOPUL010499019.1:0-11150 GCA_027564515.1 Octopus rubescens | reverse complement strand
ACCCAGAACCATGTGGTTGGGAAGCAAGCTTCTTACCACACAGCCACGCCGCGCCTATATATATATATATATATATACATATATATATATATATACATATATATATATATACATATACATACATATATATATACATACAACAGGCTTCTTTCAGTTTCTGTCTACCAAATCGACTCACAAAGTTTTGGTCTGCCCAAGGCTAAAGTAAAAGGCACTTGCCCAAGGTACCATGCAGTGGGACTGAACCCGGAACCATGTTGTTGGGAACCAAGCTTCTTACCACATAGCCACATGTCATATGCTTCAGTCATGTGAGACACAAAATTGCATGTTTAAATGCTACTAATTGACAAACAGAACAAACTTTTGTGGCAGCCCAATATATACGTATATAGGCATTTATTCACTTTGCCAGGTATATCAACTTGCACATTATATTAGTAAACATTTGTATTACTACAGTAGATTTTGTGTAAATGTACTGTCATCATCATAGACATAAATATAAATATACACAAATACACACATGTATGTACATATGGCTTGATTTCTCTTCATTTATATCTTTGTAACTCTCTCTCTCTTCTGTCTGCACCACATCACATCATGGTGAAGAAGTTTACTTGATCACATAGCATTCATCTTACACATGGATCTTTAGATTAACTAATGCCTTATGAGTGACATTTGGCAGACAGACTCTATGCATATGGTGTATCAGCAGCATCATCATCGTCCTTGCATTAACATTCTCTTCTCCATGCTAGCATTAACATTCACTGCTCTATGCTAGCATAAGTCAGACAGGATTACTTGAGGTGGATTTTCTACAACTGGATTCCCTTCCTGTTGCCAACCAACATTAGTTTTCAAAAATTTGCGAAAAAACGCCTCATCATTGAACAATTGTAAGGAAATGTTTCTCTTCCATGATAATGCAAGACTACATACAGACCAAAGTCATTCAGGAAAATCTTATATCACTAAGTATAAGAGTTTTGTCTCATCTTCCTTACTCTCCTGGTCTTGCTCCATCTCAATATAATATTTTCAAATCACTGAAATATTATTTAGAAAGAAAGACAGTTCATTAATTGTGAAGACGTTAAGAATTATATTGAGTCCTTTCTTTGCTTTGAAATCTGGAGAATGTTATGCCTGAGGAATCAATAATTTGAAAAATAGATGGGATTATGTTATCACTAATGAGGGGATATATTATCTTCATTAAATATATCAATTAAGAACAGGGGATATTTGATTTTTTTTCACACCATGAAATGCAACAGGATAGTCTTCTTAATCTCACATATAAGTGTACTAGATTAAGTAAAACTTTTGGGGGATTTTCACTGATGATTTTTGGCAACTTGTATCTCCAGGTTATATAATTAATTTGATACAACTTGCATATTCTTTATTTTCATATATAACCTATAAAATTGGTCTATCTTCATAATCCTAATAAAAGAAATCAGTGGTTTCACTCCAGCCAGGCTTCAGAATCTCTTGTCAAGCAAGAGATGTTTGAACAGGAGTTAAGTTGTGTGTTTGGTGGAATTTTAAAAGTGCATTGCACTTTGAGCTTGTCACAAATGGCCAAGCTGTCAATGCTAACCTTTATGCTCAACAACTACAGTGAGTATATGATGCTGTGAAAGTCCATTACTCGGAATTGGTTAACTGAAGATGAGGGTGCCAGTTTAGTTGCCGACAACCCAACCATGCAGCAGGTTGTACTGGATTCCATGTTACCAGTAGTACTCACCTTTTATCTGAGATAACAGAAAGCAAATGCCAATCAGAATATTCCTGTAGCTTCCAAAATGTCTTAACACTTTGAATTATGATTTTGTCTTGGATTTCATCTCAGGAATCATGAAGCCAACCGACTTCTTCACATCAAATGCTCTGCAACACCACTGGAGCACTGTACCCACCTTGTCTACCTTGGACTAACCTTCGACTACACTCTCTCCTTTAAGGAGTACATCAAATATGCCAAATTGAAAGTTGGTTTCTGAAACAACATCCTACAAAAACTGATCAACTCCAAATTGGAAACCACAGCACACACATTATGATCTACTGCTCTGGGTTTGTATTATTCCTCTGTGGAGTATGCAGCATGTCTTGTCTGGGAGAAATCAACCTATGTCAAGAAAATTAACCCAGTATTGAATAATACTTGTTGCTGAATCACAGGTTGAATAAAACCCATCTACAGAAACAGCATGCACCTCCTCACTAGCATTGCCCCTGTGGATATCAAATAGGAAGTGGCAGCCAGTTGAGCTGAGATGATAGAGGCTAATAATGATTAATGCCACCTCCTCCATAGACATCAACCACCAGTCCAATGACTGAAGTCAAGAAGATTTCTCAACGATTTCCAGCTTTTAACATCTGGGGAAGAAACCAATATTAAGCTCTGAATGTAAAAGCTTGAAAATAATCTTCCTTCATTTAATATGGGTATCACAACAACTGAAAACCTCCTTCCTGGCTCAGAAGCCACCATGGTATCAGTGGAAAACACTTAGCTGCATTAGAATGAGAGAAGGATAATCAAAAGCAGCTGTGGTCAGATGAGGCTACAAATCAATACAAAGACCTATGAATGTGAGGAAGCAGACCATACTATGGATCACTGCCATGTCTGCTCTCTAGTGCCCAACCTCCGTAGCTCTAAAGACCTTGCAAAGTTACATATACAAACAAAGAACTGCGTAAAGAAATGGGAAAGTATCAGATAATCATTATGCTTTGAAGAATTGAAAGAAGAATGTTATTCTTTTCTTTAGATTAGATCAATAAGGAATTAGAAATGAAACCTCTCAAATATTACTAATACCAATTTGCTGGTGACACATTAAAAACACCCATGCCAGTGATATGTTAAATGCACCCAGTACACTCTCTGGAGTGGTTGGTGTTAGATAGGGCATCCAGCCATAGAAACCTAGACAAAACGGACTAGAGTCTGATGCAGCTCCCCAGCTTGCCAGTCTCCAGTCAAATCATCTAACCCATGCCAGCATGGAAAACGGATGCTAAATGATGATGATGACTATGAATGGTTATCTCTCTCATTTACCTCACTCCACTGGTATTGTTCAAGGCTCATTTCTAAGAATCCTTTTATTTATCATTTATTTGAATGACATATTCATGGCCTCAAAGTTATTTGGTTTTGTTGCATATATAGACGATTTCCTCCTCCACAATTTAGACTTCAACACAGCAAATAAAATCAATATAACCAATGAAGTTTTAAATGTATTAGCTTAGCAAATGGTTAATAAGCTCTTGTTCAACATCTCAAGTCTATGCTCCTTCATAATTCTGAGAAACACATTTCCCTAGATTCAATCCGGCAGCTTGAGTTTTATGGAATAGAATAAAATATATCGATTATTTTTAAATTTCTAGGAATCATCGTTGATAAGAATTAACCTGCAAGTGAATATTCAATATTATTCTTTCACATGAAAGCAAATTCTCTTCAGACATGTGCTACAAAGCATAAATCAAGCTCTTTTCACTTGTCATCTAAGCAAGAGACTGCTCCATAGGAGTCCTCACTCAAGTAATGGTCATACATTTATAAAGAACCTTCAGACTAGTTTTGACATACTGATACTTTCAATAGTAGCACTAGAGTTTTAATGATTTCAGGCATGTATACACCTGCACAAATCAAAATTCAACAACAATTTTCATTTTGGCATTCTGCCCAAATTTCTGTTGGCTCTAGGTTAACAAACAACTCTGAGAGACAAAAAATATCCCTCTGCAACTTAATACAAACAATGTTCAGAAGACATCACAATCCCATAAGTCCTGATATGATAAACACATTGAAAGAAGACATCCCAAAAGTTTTCAATAAACCTAAATAATAAACATCAACATCACATAGTAAACACAGCATCAATGTCTAAAAATTCATTATAATACCAATCATTACTGTAATCATATTAATAATCATTGATATGGCATACATAAATAGATTTAAGCTCCTGTCTTAACTAAATCTCTATTTTGTAAATCAATGTTTTCCTAAACATTTTTCATTAATTATTATTGTTGTTTGTTTTAGTTACAAAATGACACAGACCTACCATCAGTTCAGGCCTTTGCTGTAATTTCATGATTGAAGTAATGAATAATAATAAAAAACTGAAATACACCCTTACCATCGCCATCACCAAATGAGAGGCATTTCCTCTTTACCATGGTAACTACTGAATGACCATTAAACAAGGACTTCATGCATTATATAGCCAGCAATATCCCTCACCTCACAAACAGAAGGCAAACCTGATTTCATGAGATCTTAGCTAACTTAGCAGAAGTTTATCTTACCACACTTCAATTCATATTACTCTACAACAACAACAAGTAGAACTACAACATTTTGTCTCAGGGTTTGTTTACACCTCCATGCTGTAGACACAATAAAACTCTTCCCAAGCTTCTGCCATCACTTAGCTTGTCTCACTATTATATACTCTACCAGTGACTCTGTCCCAAACAAAAGACTAGTTATAATGACCAATCCATAGTTAGATGTAGACGAGAGCTAGCTGTAATCTACACCAACCATGGGGTATTTTTCTTAACAGGGATCTATTGCAATCTATAGAAACATAACAGTGTACCCTATTCTTCTGAAAGACAAGCCTTCTGATTATGACAACTACTGTCTTAACATTTTCACTTCTAAAATAGCAAAAGACGAAAGAACTGCAGGTGTACAACCAACTCCTTCATCCCATCAGTCCCCACTCTTTTATGATATCTCTTAAAATCTATGTCACACACCAGCAGTTTCCAGTATGTTACTCTAGAAGTCAGCCAATCCTTCACTATGTCTAATCAATATAAGAACCTTTTATCAGCATCTGCCTCTCACGTACTGGATTGGATCAATCCATTGCATTGAATACTGGGCTCACTCTCAATCTCTTTCTTTCTATTCCTCACCATCATCATCATCATTTAACGTCCGTTTTCCATGCTAGCATGGGTGGGACCTATAATTTATCAACTTCTGTTTATCAAAATTTATGAGACAGGTTTCCAACCCTAATAAACAACTTGCTGTTGTTTCAAACCAAACAAACATAGAAATGAGATCATAGCATTTATCATTCCTCCTTAGTGCAACATTCTAATAATTCTGCTATGAAGAATCTTAGAGATGGCTAAGAAATGGATTTAACAAAAAAAAAAACCCAGACGGTTTGATCCTTACTGCTCAACAACAAATGTGAACTATCACAACCATTGAGAATACAGCTAACCCTAACCTCTGTGTAGATGATATGGAAATTCATTTGAAACAGTTAGACAAGTAGTTAGTGGATGCTAAAACATGGTCCACAAAAAGTACAGAAAATGCCAGCATGTACACTGGAGCTAGAGTGTACCAACAAGTGGTATGAACACCAACCCTTGCTAGTCGTAAAGAATGATCAAATGAAATTCATGTGAGAGATGACAATCTACACAGATAAAAAGCTGCAAAATAATCAACCATATATCACTCTCCAATGGAAAGAGACCAAAGAATGGATCTCCAGTGACATAGCAATCCCTGCAAACCAGAACATTATGAAGGCAGAGAATGAGAAAGCTGCAAGGTATCAAAACCTGGCATATTTACAGAACTTCAAGAGCGAGTGCAATACCCATTGTGATTGGGGCACTTGGATCAAAGTCAAAAGATACACAAACCTGACATGAGAAGTTAGAACTACCAGACATTAATGGAAGTACACAGTTGATGACCATACATGGAGCAGTGCATATGTTATAAGAAAAGTGTTGCATCTCTAAGCTGTGAGAAGGAGCTGAGAACTCAGAAGAAAATCAAAACTGAAGAGAATTGTGATGCTAATGATGATGATAATAATAAACTGTTGGACGAGAACTTGAAATGAGAGACATAAACGCTAATTATAGCTGCTCAGAGGCAAGCTCTAAAAACAAAACTGATAAAGGAAAGGATCAACAAAACTCAGTCAGACAGCAAATGTAGAATCTGCAGGAAAGGAGTGTAAGATCATAGATTTTGCAATTTCATATAATAGCAGAATTGATACCAAAGAAATTGAAAAAAAATTGAGAAATATCAGGATCTAGCAGCCAGAGAGCTGAAGTGACTGTGGAAAACTAAAACAACAATTATTCCTGTAGTAATTGGTGCACTTGGCACAACACCCAAAATGCTACCTAAAAGACTGAAAGAGATTGGAATAGAAACTTGCATTGTCGACCATCAGAAAAGTATCATCCTATATTCTTCAAGAATCCTAAGGAAATTCTTGAGATTTGAGGAGACTTGTCACCAAACAGAGATACATAGAATAACAGGCAACAAATATACAAGACAACACAAAAGCCACAGGGATCTGATCAACAAGACGAGCCCTTCTCCTTTCAATTCTTCACATGTGAATACTCAGAATTAGTCTTTTCAGGCTGGCCATTCTTCCAACATTTACCCATCTCTCGACAAACTTGATAGAAGGCAACACTTCCCTCTCCACTCTCACTTTCCTCTTCAAGTGGTACTCGAAAAAGTTGATGACGGCTTGGCCAAAGAGGAAAGTGTCTGTCTTTAGCCCTTTCAAACAGGTCCACTACACTATCTCTTTCATCACAGCTACTAGACAAATAAAAATTGCCGACCCTCCCAGCCAAAGGAGGGCAGCGAGGCAATCTTCATTATGGATTCGGCTGATAGTTGGATATGTCCTACATGCAACAGCAGGTGTTCAACATAAACCCACAGGTCAGCAATGCTCGGACACTGGATGAGGGCATGCAGGACGGTTTCATTGCCCTGTGCGCACCTCAGGTAGGCCTGGCTGACGACACTTCCGTGCCTGTAGAGTTTATCCTGAAAAGGCAGCACCCCTTGGTAGCACTGCCAGGCGAGGGACCTCTAGAAGTTGTCCCTAGGTTCCGGCCCGAAAGTCTTCCCAAACAGACCGGTTAGTTGACCATCATTGACGCTCAGAGTTTCCCGAGGATGTCATTGCATTTTCCCTCCAATAGCCCTCTATAGAATGCTAGGGTGGAACGACCACCAACCGCATTGCCCAACTGGCAGAGAGCTGTGAGCGCTTGTCGACACTCAAGGTGCCAAACGCCCCTCCTCAGTCTACACCTAATTCAGGACTGCAGCTCAGTCAAAGAGATGAGCTGCGTAAAAGCGAGACTAACGAATGGCGACCACACCTGCTTACCATCAAGGAAACGCTGGAGATGTCGTAGCCTGAGTGCATCAGTAGCCATGGCATGCCGAACCCTCCATTCAATGGCTGTTGACAGCAGATGGAGCGCCTGACCAGTGGAACGTGCCCCTTCCACAGAAAGCAGAAGAGTAAGCACACCAGTTTGGTCAGCCAGAAAACAGGGTATAGGCCGACAGTCAAGTGGTAATAGATGAAGGATGCGTTGTACGCATTCACCACCTCAGTTCGACCTTTCAGGAACAGCTTCCTCTCAGTCCATTTCTGGGTGAGATTGGTTACCCTGCTCATTACCTCATCCCAGTTTTTCTCCACCTGGAGGTCCAGACCGAACCAGATCCCGAGCAATTTAAACGGACCATCTGTCCAGTGCCCCACGGTGCTATTGGACGGGATGGACTTGCCTCTCCAGGTGACGAGTTGCAAGCACACTGACTTTTCCGGGTTAAGTTTTGCTCCTGTCGCTGCTTCCTATTCCTGTAGTGCATTGCCAATCAGGTTTATATGCCTGTAGCTCAACACTAAGATGGTGACATCTTGATAGAAGGCAACACTTCCCACTCCACTCTCACTTCCCTCTTCAAGTGGTACTTGAAGAGGAAAGTGAGCAGACACACTTCTACCACATCCTAGATCATGAGGGACACACCTCAAAGCCTCCAACTTCCGAAGTAATGGCTCAAGCTTCAGTGCATATAGTAGAGAGAAGAGAGGGCACCCTTGATGGACCAAGTGCAAAATGCTGAACGGTTCCGACAGATGACCATTCACTCAAACAGCCGAACAAATGCCGCTGTACAAAGCAGCGATCGAACTGCGGAAAACCGAACTGAGTCCGGCTGCCCTGAGGACAGCTGCCAAGTATTGATGATCGACCCTATCAAAGATTGATCTAAATTAATCAGAGCCCCACCCATGCTAGCTTCATTACCCACCCTCTCTATGATGTAGTGCATGAAATGGAGGTTATCGCATATGGTTCTGGTTGGGATGGTGTATGTTTGTGCCTCCCTAACCAGCTTGTCCATGACAAGTGCCAATCTCCAGGCTAACAACTAGGCCATAATTTTCAACTCTGCATTGAGCAGAGTGATGGGCCTGAAATTTTCTATGACATCCATCTTGTTTGGGTCCTTTCTCAGCAGTGCCACAGCCCCTCAACAAACAAAATTGGGGATTCTCTCATTTTGTTGCCAGTTGAGGTAGACATCTGCAAAGAGGCCCACAAACTAGTCTGGCATTGAAGTATAAAGGCATAGGGCAGACCGTCCAAACACCGTGACCTGCCTCCCATGCAGCTCTTCATCGCTTCCTGTACTTCCCAGGCTGTTATCGGTCCTTTGCAGCACTCCGTGCTGCTTGCCAAGAGTTGTGGCAGGCCGTCCAGGTAGACACCGAAGTCTGCCCTGTCATCCGTCCTACCATTCACCCCGAACAGTGGAGCAAAGTGCCGCTGAAGGACTGCAAACATCTGCTTGGGTTTGAACACCTCGCACCCATTCTCATCCACCAAAGACTGAATGGTGGCTTTGTTGCCACGTTTTGCTTCCGCCACTCAGGCCCATCGAGCAGCTTTCGTTCCCTCCCTACTTCGATTGCATGCCTTAGCTCTAACAACGCAATCTTCGTGTTTGGCATCAAAGTGTTGGTGGAGGGCCAACTTCACTGCCAACATGTCAGTTGTGCTGCCTGTTCTAAGCACCTCATCTAATTTCTTAACTATATCACCTCCTATTCTATTTCGTTCTATCACTAATGCCTTGCTAAACCTAACTGATTCTACTCTAATTGCCCTTTTTAGGGCAAACCACCAGTTGTTGACAATTGCCCCCATCAAAGCACACTTAACTAAAGTGCTAATTCGGTCTATGTAGGCTTGACACGCCGGTAACGATGTGTTCGCTTCCAGTAACTGGGACCCTGTCTATGGAGCCTATCTAAGTCAACCGTACGGATCACAAATGTGTGGTCTGTGTAGCTGACCATGTGGAACTGTGAATACCCTATACTAACTATACTTGTCCACTGCCTACAAAATACTCTATTTAGATACGATCTAGATGACCCAATGTGATTTGTCCAAGTCCACGTTGGCACATCCGGGAATTCTAGTCAGTACCTGTCAGACAATTGAAAACGTCTGAGCAGGCTTTTGTACCCCCCTCTCCTATCAGTTATCCACACATCGTCTAAACGCCTGTCCAGGACAGTGTTCCAGTCCCCTACTAACACTAAAGTACAAGACATTCCCAAGAAAACCTCTAGGCGCTTGAAGTAATCCGGCTGACCTGCCCCTGTCGGGGCATAGGCAGTCACCAGTCTGAAAGCACCACCGTCACTGCTGTTCATATCTAGGACCACCAACCTACTTTCTGGATCCAGGAAGATTACCTGTATTTTCAAATCCAGGCCTTTCCAAAATAACACCGCATTTCCATCACCCCCCCTCCCGGCCAACATGGAGATAGAAAAAAAAAAAAATAATAATAAATGCCCTGATGCAATATCAGGCAGTGACTGTTAACTGATTGGAAAAGTTATCATGTACATGTTTTGTCTTGGTATAAAAGATGGGCTTACAGCAAATATTCTGCTCAAGACCACAGATTTGCTTGTCTGTTGCTTCACCTTAACCAGTTGAGCATGTCCCTTAGTGGCTGACAATATGTGCATCTATGATCACAAACAGAAGTAGTCGGGGAGCATCATAGCTGTGTTGAGAGGAACTCTTTGGGATTTGAATAATTCACCTCTGGAAACATGGGTGTTTCGTTCATCATCCTTAAACAACCCTTATTCAGGGACCTTTTGAGTGGGGTGGGCTACTCAACCTGAAGAAAATTCTAACAGGGCTCCACCTGCAAGGTCAAGCACTGTTTATCTCAATATGAGATCACCATGTCACGCACATTTGGTTGTGATGCATGTGTCTGGTGTACCTTTATCAGACAGGCAGTCATGATGGGTATATTGGATTTCATATCTTTGTACCCCAGTGTCACTTTGATGGAATGCATTGCTCTCTCACTCAATAATAATAAATTTTGATTTGGGCTCAGGCCAGACAATTTTGAGAGGAAGAGACTAGTCAATTACATCGAGCTCATTACTTAACTGGTTTGACCCTAAAAGAAAGGTAATGTTGGCCTCAGCAGGATTTGAACTCAGAACACAAAGAGTCAGCACAAATGCTATAAGGCATTTTCTCCAATGCTCAAATGATCTTGCCAATCCAATGTCCTTAATAATAATAATAATAATGATGATGATGATAATAATAATCCTTTCTTGATTTGGCACAAGACCAACAATTCCAGTGGAGGAGGCAAGTTGATTACATGAACCCCAGTAGTCAACTGGTACTTATTTTATTGACCCTAAATGACTGAAAGGCAAAGTCGACCTCAGCGGAATTTGAACTCAGAATGTAAAGACAGACGAAATGCCACTAAGCATTTTGTCTGGCATGCTGACAATTCTTCCAGCTCGCCACCTTAATCATCATCATCATCATCATTTAACGTCTGTTTTCCATGCTTAATAATAATAATAATGGTTTAAGATTTAGGCACAAGACCAGCCATTTTGGGGGAGGGGTTTAGTCAATTACCCCAACCCCAGTGTTAAACTGGTACTTATTTTATCAACTCTGGCAGAATTTGAACTCAGAACATAGAGATGGACTAAATGCCGCTAAGCATTTTGTCCAGTGTGCTAAAGATTCTGCCAGCTCACCGCCTTAAATAATGGTTTCTGATTTAGGCACAAGGCCAGCCATTTCGGGGGAGGGGTGTAATCGATTACATCGCCCCCAGTTTTAAACTGGTACTTATTTTATCGACCCCGGAAGGATGAAAGGCAAAGTCGACCCCGGCGGAATTTGAA
>JAOPUL010497436.1:0-11155 GCA_027564515.1 Octopus rubescens | reverse complement strand
CAGCAAGAATGCTATAATAAATACCCTTTATAAAAAAAATAATTACTCAGGTAGATCCATTTGACTAAAAACTATTCAAGGCGGTGCGCCAGCATGGCTGCAGTCTAATGACTGAAACAAGCAAAAGTTAAAAATACTAATTTAATTAAATGCTATATCTTAACTACGTTTCAATTAAAGTAATGTGTAAGACAGCTATGCAGAGGTACCAGTCTTACTGCATTTAGATTTGTGGTGAAACCTGGAGGTTTTAAAGTATATATGAACACAAGAGGAAAACACTTCAAAGATTGTGAGGTGTTATGTGACATATATGTAAAGATTATATCAAGCATTTTGATTTCAAATAATCTGCTGCGTTGTCAGCTATATTGGTGATGACACTGTTGTACTGCTTCACTGTTAACCAATCAAATCTAGGCGCTTGAGGGGGCAGTTACACTGTTAGTTGAGCCGCGTCTTACAATCAGTTAGTTTGGGACCGCTAGACAGTGAACATCACTTCCCACTAACTCACCATGAGTTAGCTTGTGGACACTGAACAGTGCACATCACTTCCCACTTACTCGCCATCAGTCTGGATCCGGAAATTTAACCAACGACAACGATATCTCCTAAGCTTTCTCTACCAACACAGCAACTCAACTCCTACACTCAATATCCTCTCGCTCAGATAACGGGTCAGATCTCGTAATCCAAATTATATAGAAATGCCTGCTAATATATATCTCTATACACACTCACACCTCATTTACAATAACGATATAAAAAACTATTTGTAAATTAGTGACATTTCAGTTTGAAATATTTGCCAAACAAAAACAAAAAGAAAAATTGAAAAAATTGAACACGTTACATTAATACGATTTTAAAAAGAATTAGACAAAACATTTTATAAAAACTCCATAGACAAGTGCAGAGCTAACACAATCCTAAACAAGACAAACAAAAATCACAAAATAAAATGACCGAAGCTAATGATATTTCTGTTGTTACTGGTATTTCTGAGTATCTGTAAAACGTTATATGTTGTGCTTCTTTTCTGTGACTTTACAAACGCCGATGTATTTTTACTTTCAAAATGTCTGCTCTTCATCTTGAGCATTTGAAATCTTGACGCAGCCTCGTTATGGTTTATGCATGCGCTTCTCCCGTCAACAAAGACTCCGATTTTGAACGCCGACTGTCGCTTCATCAACAAAGAACTTCGCCATTAGAACGAGCAATATCAGTGCGTTTTCTTTTCTTTTTTTACACCGCTTCATTTGCTAAGTCAACGTGTCTTTTCTCCAGTGCCCTTCAAAGATGGTTTTCTTTTTCTTCCTATTAAATTTTGTTGCATTTTTTCTTAACGTTAATAGCGTGCATACATATATACACACACACATACATCTGTACATTTTAACATAACACATTCTAGATCCATGCATTTATATCAAACTGGCACATAGACATTTAGAGGATATACTCATTCCCAGCTGAATACATACAATTAACGTGGATAGAACATACAAATCTTTCTTAGCTGCTTTTTGTTCATAATCTCATAAATAGCTGTATAGCTTCATAACTATCGACCCACTGGTAGTCACTACACGACTGTACGTGGCACTAACTCACTCAGCTGCACTCATATCGCTTACTTACCAACATGTCTCACAGCATCTTATTTCCTAGTTATGCACTGGTCTATGATTTTGTAATCCTAATTCTCTTCAAGATTTTGGGTTCGGGTTTTCATAACTGTTTAAGGTTTTCCCAAGTGTCTGACCTTCGCTGCACCTTACCACAGGTAAGTTGTATACATACACCAATAACGTACACATTATGTTCTCTTGTCATTTTTTATATGGAAGTCTCACAAACCATGTGTTGTTGTGCCTTGTTTCTAGGCAGATGCTTTCCTCTCTAGACCTCGCTTTGGTCATATTCAACATGGAGAGCTTTAAATACCTTAGCACACTCATCATCCTCTCTTGTGTTTTGACGTCTACCAGACAAAGTCCGAGTAATTGAAGACATTACTTTTCCTTCTTCGCTCCGGCAGTTACGCCACTTCCTTGGCTTAATGCATTTTTGTGTCAATTGATTTCTCACTGCGCGGGATTGGGGATTCCTGACTACATTTACCGGTCTTCCCAAGAACAGAAACATGAAACAATTTTGCTGACCCTTACTCAAACCAAAGCTTTTGAATATCTGTGAAACACACGCCCTTTAAGGCATAACTTCTTGCTCACCCCATCTCCGATGCATATATTTTGATTATGGTTGATACATGAGACATTGCAATCGGTGCTGCTTTACAGAAATTTCATCAGTAACGCTTATAGCCTCTTGCCTTTATTCTCTCCGCAGTTGCAAATATTGAACTCAGACTAAGTGCCTGATATTTTTGTGCTTATGTTTTCTATTTTTGTATGCATGCATTTCCATTGTTTAAACGACTTGTAGTCTGAGCAGGAGGTATTGTAAGGTTGTCAGCTATAGCGGAAATGACACAGTCGTCCTGCTTCTGTGTCAAAAATCAGAGCTAGGGGCGTGAGTGGGCATTTTCACTGCTAGTTGAGTCACGTCTTGCAATCAGTTGAAATTCCAACTCACTATGAGTTAGCGTGGGGACACAGAACAGTGAACATCACATCCCACTAACTCAGCATGAGTTAGCTTGTGGAGACTGAACTGTGAACATCACTACCCACTAACTCACCATGAGTTAGCTTGTGGACACTGAACAGGGAACATCATTTCCCACTAACTCACTATGAGTTAGCTTGTGGACACTGAATAGTGAACACCACTTCCCACTATCTCACTATGTGTTAGTTTGTGGACACTGAATAGTGAACATCACTGCTCACTAACTCACCATGTGTTAGCTTGTGGACACTGAACATCACTTTCCACTAACTCGCCATGAGTTAGTTTGTTGACACTGAACAGTGAACATCACTTCCCACTAATTCACTATGAGTTAGCTTGTGGACACTGACCAGTGGACTTCACTTCCCTCTAACTCACCATCAGTCTGGATCCGAAATGTAACCAACGACAATGATATCTGCTACCAACTCAGCAACCCCTACACTCAATATCCTCTCTCAGATAACAGGTCAGCCCTCGTGTACATATATACAAATTAAATATTATCCATATTATACACAAAAGCCTTCTGATATTTATCTCTATACGCACTCACACCTCATCTATAATAACGACATAACAACTTATCTTTCAAAATCTATTCCAGACACAAAGCATTTTGGCTTTGTTATTGCGGACCCAAGTCAATAATGGACCACGTTATATCGTATGATATATTGTGTTTGCTAAGGTAGTGCATGTGGTCGGCCAGATAATACATTTACAGTGTTTTTCATATTTAAAAGAACACAGTCACTCTACTTCTCTGGAATCATTAACTACGTTACAAATCATACTGTGTTTTCGTTTCATGTATTATTTCATGTTTAACTGGTTTCAAATATTCAACTACGATATTATTTGTGCACCACTTTCGGGACCTTATTCAATCACAATAATTCTAGCATATGTTTCATTCAAATTTCAATCACAAGACATTGCGCAACTGAAGGCCCTAGGATACAAGCGTTACTGCGCAATCCACCTGCTTACCAAGTTCAGATCTACCTGGTTACCAAGTTCAGATTTACCTGGTTACCAAGTAATCTTCTGAATGGAACGGCTTTGGCTGACCCTTCAGAACATCCGAGGAAAATCGGAGGCCTTACACTAGTACGGTAAAGCTATAGCTATACCACTACTAAGCACTGCATTACTTCGATTAATGTAATTGGATATCTTCGATAATGTTACCTACGTGAAGACAATTAAGAATAGTATATTATTTTCAATATGTCGTTGTTTTTGGAGACATCGGTCTTTGGATATTAGATAACCTTCACATAGTTTATTTCGTTAATACCTTTGTTGAATTTACATGTTAAATAACTCTAAAAGTAGCTTTTGTATACTCCATAATTTCAAAAGTATCAACATTTCTTCCCCGAGCTATAGATTCGTAATGCCGATTTTCAGGACTCTATGACCTATGTATACTCCACCACCACGAACCTCATATCGGTCCGTTGAAGGTTTACTCATTTGTTTTGTCAAGTGAGTGGACTGGGGCAACATGAAATGAAGTGCAATACTCAATAATTCGACGCATCGCCCGATCTAGGGATCGAAAGCACGATCATAGGATCATGAATGCAACACCCTAACCACTACGTCACGCAAATACACTACTCCATAGTTTACAGTCTACTATATTCCAGTGAGAGTCAACGATAATTATATTTATTGTTCAGAACATGCTCTCGCGTTATTTCCCCCGAGTCCCATAATAAATAATCATTCAATCTTGTCAATGTATTATACAACACAGAAATGATGATTAAAGAAAACGACGTTACAGTGAGTTATGAGGACGTTGAAGACATATAACAATGATCTTAGTAGATCTTGCTGAACATGTATTATTGAAGTTGGTTATAGGCATTATGCTGACCACACTGTATATGGATCCTAATCTCTACGTTCTAATTTGAAATTTAACCCACAGCAGAATTGAAATAATGCAATCAATCAAACGCCTATAATTATGCTTTATTATTTTGATCAAAACTTGTTTGTCTTAGGTGGTATAATTAACTCAGTTTTCCTTCGGGTGTCATTGCTATTAATATTGATTCTAATTTGTTTATAACCGCATCATAATAATTAAGATACGATTGGACATATTCAATTTAACTCGTTGTTCTGTTTGAATTAATAATTTTGGTTTTCAAATTATTTGTTATTTAATGTTGATTGGTATTTTTGTATATGTCTACATTGGAAGAGGCAACACAATAATAAAATGTTCAATACTTGCAGTAGCAAATTGCCATGAAAAGTAATTTAAATAAATTTCTCGACCAAATAAGTACGCTTTCATATTCCTTCCTTTATTGCATGGTTGAAATGTTATTATCATACCTGTGGGAAATTATTTATTATAACCATTGGTCGATTAACTTTTGTAGAAGATATGCAACGATACAGCATTACAATGATGACGAAAACATATGTGGTTTATTCAATCGAAAATACAAACAACAAAGCCGACAACTGTCTTCTTCCCGTAAGAAATATGTAAATGAATATACTGAAATATAAAAACGTAAAACGATTCAAAAATTCCAATGGTATACCTGCACACCTTTGCAAATATACTTTTAAACTACACGTTATGTAAAATATTATTCGCATGCATTATACCTTACCCAATGATTTATTCTGCATACGAGTTATCGAAAATGCAAGCACCGTATTTCGAAGGCGTATTGAGAACGTATATGACGGGATGATGACACTAATCTCCTCTTGATTTCACTTTTGATGGCACAAATATTTTATTTCTAAATTCGGTAATAGACCAAATGATTTAGAGGAACGGCAGATTCGTTTGAATCAAATCCAGTAATAACGTCTTTGAATGTGAAATGTTAAGTGACGACACATGTTCTCCCTCTCTCTTTCTTTCTCTCTCTCTCTCTCTCTCTCTCTCTCTCTTTCCGCCGTCTCTATCTCCCAAACTCAACTCAAAATACAAAGGAGTGTAAAAGTACAGAATGCATTGTATAGCCTTTTTATACACTTATCTGCCTATGTTGCCTATGCGTATATCCTGAGAAGAAGAATGACTCTCCATATTACAAAATGCAGCACGATAATCACCGACGCCTCTAGGCATGGCATGTGATGAGAGAGATACATAGTAAAGCGAGAACGTTTACTAAATAGCGAGCAGAATTCGTGAAGCTGAGTGAATATCTAATGACTTCGAACTTTGTCAAAAACTATTGCATCAAATTATACATACACTCATACATACATGCATGCACGTATACATACATACATACTTGCATACATACGTGTATTCATACATACATGTCTTAAAAACACAGGCACACACATACGCATATATACATTCATATATTAATGTTTGATTTTATGTTAAGTTTTAAAATGAATAATTGTAAATTAAACCGAAGGATTACTTAATACTAATTGTAAAGCACATATTTATAATTTAGCAATAGTACGCGCAGTGACTAAAAAGTGTTTGGCTGCAAAGCCCTCATTGGTCTGTGAAACATTCGAATTGAACTTGGCTTTACCTATGTTCAATTAAAATGTTCTCCGGTATGTGGAACTATGTTGAATGATAAATGGGTTCTAGGGCAGGTTGCGTTGCAAAATGTTATATTTTAAATTTGGAATTTGTTTATTGTTCAGAATTCAAGATGTTCATGGAGTACATTGTTATCAGGTGTGTCTGTTTAGATACGCCTGATTCAATCACGGGGTTGCTTTTAGGGCTTTTCAAAAAATGTAGATGCGGAAAGTGTTAATTAGTAAGCAAATCTGTCATTATGTTTAGATGTTGTTGATATTATTTAGACACTAATTAGAGACATCAGCATTTGTTTTCGAAAAGTTACAGTTCAATCCCAACTTCAATCTAGCATTCTATCATTTAAACCTTTATATGTATGTATTTATTTAGGTACGTCAGCTTTTAGATCTTAGAGTGTCAAGGGTTTACCATGGGATTCAATTATATGGGAAGGTTAGTTGGTTGTTCAGCTGATTGCTTTATATGTTGTCGGCACTTAGTTTATCCTATATGTTTTGAGAAGGTTGTGGTTAATATTCAAGTATGTAAAACACTGTGTTTATCTGTGTTGATTTAGGTGCGTATACACGCAATTTCAAAAGGTGCTACTAATAGTTTCAAACTGTCGAGACACAATAATACAATAATTTGGGTGATTTGTATAACATGCCATGTCTTAAAGCAATCTCTCAGGCTCAGTGTACATCGTTAAGCGTATTTGAAAAGGAGAACGCTAGCCATGTATAGGATAAATTGCATGCCACATACAATCAAGTGGAGAATCGTGGAGAAATCTACGCCATATATAAATGGACCAAAGATTGCAAGTTATGCGTAGCTGAGAGATTTTTTATCTAATGATGTTACCACAATACTTAATTGCAGATACAAAAGTTTTAGCTAATGCAAGCACATAGGCAGGTTTGTTTTGTCGAATTGGAGGACACTACCCCCTCCTTGTTGAGTAGCTATCTCACAGTGTTTGGCTATCTCTCTATTATATTAATCTACACCTACTGGATTAGGATTTATACAGAGAAAGGGGACGAAGATCTTGGTGTTCTGCCACTTCTTTTCTTTCTTCTCTTTGGACATCATCCTTCTTTTCGTTTTCTTCCCGTTGTTCTCGTGTTTTCTCATGGACCAGCCTTCTGGTTTCAGATAGGTCTGAAGTTATGCACTGAGCCTGAAAAATTGCTTGGAGCCATATGGCATGTCATATACATCTGCCACATTATTGTATTATTGTATCTCTGCAGCATGAAAATAGTAGTAGCTATATTTTAATTGTGTATATTATATGACATTTATCTATCACTGGATTGAGTACTTTCTGTGTTCATCCTACCTATAACAGAACAGTAGAACAGTAAAAAAATATATATATGCGATCGAATTGCAGAAATATGTTCTAAAAGACATAGAGGACTATGACATCCAGAATCCTGTACGCAAGCTCTGTCCCCATCACGTGTATTTTTATAAATAGTCATTACCCCTAATATCCTCGAATATAAAACATAATGGTCGTTTTTCAGAGTCAATCCAGGACTTCTTGCTGAAAAGCAGTTCTGTGCATTCTTTACCCACAATAATCAATTTCAAACATGCAAATACCGTGGAAAACCCATTCTGGATGTCTCACAAATAATATATAGTAACGCCAAGCACCCAACTTAAAACATCTGGTTACCAAGGTGACATTTACGTCTGACAATGAAACAATGCAAGTTAAGAAATGCGGGCAAGGTCGATGCGGAACTTGTAAAATATTTGAAGAGGGTGGGCAAATCTCCTTTAAAAACAATGAGATTTTCAAAGTTAATGCAGACATGAATTGCAAAACAAAATAAAAATTACTGTGCAACCTACCCACAATGTAAAGAATACTTCATTGGTGAAACCGGAACGAGTCTACCTGAAAGAGTCCATGTACATAAACAACACATTAAAAACCCCTCTGTCAGGAACACTACACGCAGAAACACCTCTTCGCATCACGCGGAACAGGAAAATTCACAATCTTCCAGTTCCTTAAGATATGGTCGGATAACGAACATTTGGGGAAATATAAAGAATAGTTATTCATTGGAAAGTACAAACGCCACTGAACACAAAAATGATATTCTGTCTTCCAAAAACTGTGTGAAAGAAAAAACGAAGAAGAAGGATAGGAACAAGAGTGATTGGGGAACTTTGAATCGGAACAAATTGAGAGGTGCCGTCAGGACTGGTTGCAATCTCTGAGAAGGAAAAAATGACTCGGCGCTCTGAGATCAAAAGGGTCTGCCGAAAATGAAAAATTGGAACTGAAATCAACAGAGAACATCAGGTATGTCTTGGTGTGCAATCGTGTTCTGTTGTCAAGAGTAGGATACGTGAATCATATGAAGTCCCATAAAAGTCGAAATGGAGGTAAAAATCTTGAACCACGAACGCCTATAACAACTTGTGTCATATGTGACAAATCTAGTAAGACAATACTGTAATACAATATACAAACATATGTGTATGTGTATATGCGTGCGTGTGTGCGCAATAGCTACTAGCCTGTACTGGTTGCTGGTGTGTGTGTTGGTGAGGAGTTGTGCGTGTGTGCTTGTGTGCATGTGTTTGTGTTTGTTCGCGTGCGCCGGCGCTTGTGTGTGTAAGTGGTTGTGAGTGCATGTGTTTTATGGGTGTGTGTGTATTTCTGTATTTGTACGCATGTATGTGTATGTATATGAGCGTATGTGTGTATGTAAGTATGTAGATGCGCGTAAATGTGTGTAAATATATGTGTATAAATGTATGTATGTGAGTGCGTATAGATATATTCGGCGTCAATTCAGTACGTGCGTCTGTGTATGAGTGTGTGTGTAAATGTATGTGTATACTTGTGTGTGTGGGTGTGTATGTGTTCGGTTACGCATGTATCTATGTGTTTGTGTTTGGGTACATATGTATTCGGGTACGGCATGTGTGTCTGTCCATGTATAGGTATATGCGTGTGTGTGGCTGTGGGTAGAGGGGCTGCATGTTGTGCATGTGTTTGTCATTTATGTGTGTATGTGTTTGTGTTTATGTTTATGCTTTTGTTCATGTATATGTGTTTGTATTTATATTTGCGTATGTTTTGCGTTTGCTTTTAATTTTCGTATATTTTCCATTTGCGTTTATTTTTTGTGTGTTGTATATATTATTATTATTAGCGTATGAACTTGTTATGTGCAAGGTTTTTGTTTCTTTATATATTTTGTATTTATCGTGTTTATTTTTATTTATGCATGTTAGTGGATTAATGTGTTAGCATGTTTATGTGTGTATGTATATGTGTACTGGTTCCGTGTGCTGGCGGGCGAGGAGGCTCAGAAGTGGTTTTATAGGAGATGCGCAAGGACGTTGAGTTTAACCTGCGCAGGTGCTTCTGGGTGGTGTTTGGTGAAGGAATGTATTGGTGTGTATATATATATGCATGCATATGTGTGTGTGGGGTGGTGGTGCAGAGGCTGAGGATGGGTGCGGGGATGTGTGGGGGATGTTCGCTGCGCCGTAGTTTTCAGCCTGCGCAGTTGCTGTAGATTAGTGTCATTGGTTGATATGTGGTGTTTGGTGCTTGGTGCTTGGTTTCTGGTGTTTGGTGGTATCGTTGGTTGGTGTGTGCTATTTGGTGCTTGGAGCACGGCTTCTGGTATCTGTTGGTCATGTTCTTGGTGGCCATCGTCTTGGTAGTTGGTGGCCCTGGTGCTGTCGTTGGTTGGATGGTGTTAAACATGAGATGATGGCAGCCGTTATTATCAGCGAACTGAAGGCTAGAACAATGGTCACAATTCAAAATTTTATTATGGCACGCCTCAGGATTTTGTTATGAATCTGCAGTATATGATAGTGCTGGCGGCCAACGTCACAATTATCTACGTGCTGCATCGCAGGAATTTGGATAGAATGACGGTAATGTTAGGGAAATTCGCCGACATGTACAGAGTCTCTAGCAGAACCTTAATAATGCGTAATTACACTTTTGTTTTTGGTTGCACTGGAGGATATTCTTAGCATCGTTCGATCATTATATTTTAAAAGTGTGTTACATGGTGAAATCGAGCTTGATGCGTGACTTTTAATAAGGATCTCTCGAAAGTTTAATACAATGTCAGCTATCGCTACATCTTGTTTGTCATAAAAGCATCCCGACTTCAGAAGCTGAATTTTTGCAATATAAACTGGCATATGTTCGGTTTCTCAACGTAAAACACTTCGCCTTTCACGGATCCACGCTTCACTCTTCATATGTCAAGGCTGAATCCTTTGTTGTGGATGTTGGAATTTTTTCCTGAGTGATTAGTAAAAGATTATTTTTGTAAAATATAGAATAACCGAGATAAAAAATTAAATAATTATTTAGATGCATCATGCTTTTTTTATAATTTACAGACGAATAAAATGTCCAAAGTTCCCAATTCCTCAGGTAGTAAACAGGATTTTGTCAGAGTGAATGTTTTATAGTAATTATGAGGCAATTTTCAATTCATTATTAATTTCTACCATTATTGAATACTTTCATTCCATCAAAATTTCAAAATTCCTTCAGTTCATTTACAATGAAAACAGTTCAACCATATATTTTTTTTCGTGTGTGGGGAGGTGGGGTCAAAGTGAAACAGTCGCGCCTTAAATTTGACAATGTAAATATGCGTGCATTAATAGCATATCAGATAGCAGCACAGAAAGGAAGATTTCCGCTATCTTCTTACCTTTATTTATATAAAGATATCTGCAAATATTTTGTAATCCAAATTGTATTCTCTCTCAACATTTAAACAACTTAGCAGGGAGCAGTGAGATTTATTTTTTGTTCTAGACAAAATAGTGGGAAGATGAATGCGTGCTCAAATACGCATACGCATAAACAAAAACACGTCTATCTATCTATCTATCTATCTATCTATCTATCTATCTATCTATCTATCTATCTATCTATCTATCTATCTA
>JAOPUL010497255.1:0-11157 GCA_027564515.1 Octopus rubescens | reverse complement strand
AACTGGGGTCGATGTAATCGACTAAACCCCTCCCCCGAAATGGCTGGCCTTGTGCCTAAATCAGAAACCATTATTATCTTAATCATTTTTTTTCATTTTTCATGGTTAAAGTTATTATACCATTAATAGTATAATGCGGAGAACTATAGTTACTATACTCAGAATTAGTTTTATTGCAAGATTAGGAGATACCATTCGTCGGATTTCATATCCAACCAATGACTCTGCTTTGAAACTGAGATGCAATGTTACTTGTATGATTTGGGACGTATATGTGTGGTGAAATGCAGAATATCACACATAAGGACTGGTTTGATGATAATGATTCTACTATCATCCAGCTACTGAACAAGCTCTTCATGAAAAGATTTTGAGCCTGTGTCCTTCAGTACAGCCTATTACAGAGAGAAGTTGTAAGGAGTACAAAGCAAGGATATAATGGGAACTAAGAAGAATCAAGAATTAGTGATAGTCAAATGTCTCTTCAGAGAATCAAAGAGCCTACAATGCAAAGGTTTTGAAGCTGTTTTATGGTCTTCTACATGAAGTGTTTGGCTCACCAACCTCTACCGTAGTTCATTTGAAGTCCAAGGACAATACTACTATCATCAAAGAACCAGCAAATTTCCTGCAGTACTGGCAAGAACACTTCATTGATTTATTTGGAAACCCATCAGTAGTCAATGATAATGTTATAGAGTCTTCCTCAATGCAATTTAAAATTCCCAATGAATCGATTACCATCTTTTGATGAGATGAAAGTGGCTCTCAATCAAATAAACACCAGTAGAGCACCTGGCCAAGGTCATCTTCTTATTGCATCACTAAGACCTGAACTGGCAATCCATATACTAAAAGATTGAATTCATAACATTTTAGTGTCTTTGTTCAAGGTTAAAGGGACAAAAGGAATTTATGATCGCTACCAATGCATCACACTCCTGGACGCTGTAGGCAGTGTGCTTGCTAGACTTTTGTTGAACAGATTGATGGAAGATATCTGTCCTACAGTCATCGTTGAAGCACAAAGTAGCTTTAGATCAGGTAGAGAGGAACAAGACATAATATTCTCTACAAGAAAGATAGAGAAATGCATTGAACAGCAGAGGCCTTCATATTAGTTCTTTGTTCATTTAATGAAAGTTGTTGATAGAGTCAACAGAGATGCACTGTGGAAAATCCTTGGACAGGGGTTAGGGATGCCCACCACTGTTTGTGAATATGTTTAAGCAGGTTCTGGTCATCTTCAACAGAAAATTATCTAATGATGTTCTGATTGACAATGAAGTAAAACAAGGTAATAAAATTCCTGCTCCCACACTCCTTTTGAGATTCTTTTCTGTTCTGCTTATACATACATTCTACAACTGTGATAAGGGTGTCCTCTTGCAGTTTAGAACTACTGAAAGAGTCTTCAATGTTTGAAACTTTGATCAGGGAACTTCTTTATGCAGATGATGTTGACTTCCTGGCTCAAACTTCTGATGACATACAACACATTTTCGATCATTTTGCTACTTCATAAGGCCTTTGCTCTTAAAATAAGTCTAAAAAAAAAACCTATGGTAATCTTTACACCTGCACCAGGTGAACCCTATGTCAAACCAAATACTGTAGCATATAGCACAAGATTGGGTGTAGCTGACACTTTTGTTAACCTGGGCACATGTTGTCAAGAGATAGTTCCCTGGATGCAGAAATACTTCTATGCCTTCAGAAAGCATCTGTAGCATTTGGGAAGCTAGAAAAGAGAGTGTGGAGAAATTGCAGCATCACCAAAACCAAGCTGAGTGTTTACAAGGCTTGCATACTAACAGCTCTATTGTACTCTTCTAAAACATCTACAGTCCACCATAGGTATTTCAAGTTATTTGAGCACTTTCATAAAACATTTGTGTGACATATACTTAATATCAAATGACAAAGTAAATTATCTGATACAGAAGTCCTTGCAAAAGCAGGATGTACAAGCATCCAGTCACTCATCATATCTACTCAGATACATTGGGCAAACCATGTTGTACATATGGAAGAAAATAAAATTCCAAAGAAGCCGTTAGTTCTGGAAAGTGTCCTCAGCACAAACCAAGCAAAAGGTACAAAAACTGCATAAAAGGCAACCTAAAGGAACTACAAATCAATGTAAAAAACTGGAAAGAGCAAACATTGAAAAGAGCTGAGAGAAGGAAACATATAAAGGAAGGTTGTGAAACTTTTGAAGTGGTTCACCCAGAGCATGAAAGGCTAAAAATATGTTGGCTTCTGAACCTCAATGAGGACATAAAGCATTGGAGGTGTGAAATATGTGGCCATGTATTGCTTCCTAAGGCTGGGTACATCAACCATTTGAGGTCCCATGAAAGACCAACCCTCCTAGTTCAGTTGATTCAACATGTATAATAAGTTTCCAGATCAATTTCAGATCTGAAAAGACATACAGCAGCACACAAACATCATATCCCACAAAACGACTCAATCAATCCAGTGGAAGTTACAACTTGTGTCTGCCACCTATGCTTCTGCTGCAAGACTGAATAGTCACCTGAGAGTCATGGATGGAAAGTCAGAAATACCATTGATAATGAGGAAGCACAAGGAAATGGCAATCATCTGTGAAGATGGAGCAATCACCATGTATATCATGTGTGTGTGTGTGTGTGTATGTGTGTGTGCGCGTGTGCGCACACGTGTGCGTGTGTACATGCACACACACGCGTATCTCAGCTTGTAATGACAGAAATATTGAACTTTTGATTTATTACTTGATTGGAAGAAAAAGGGAGGTACTCGTATATTGTAGATGAGAGGAGATATGGTAACATTCATATACATTGTAGATCCTCACAACTGGTGTTCAGTTTGAATCTGTGGGTTGGTAGCTGCAGCAAAATGTGGGCAAAGAGTGAGTTTCAGAGGCATGTAGTTCTTGGGTAGACAGGTTTGGGAGAAACCTTTTAGTCTATGGTTTTGAGGGTGAGTCAAAATAGGAGTGATGAGTGAAGTAGTGGTGTGTATACAAAGTTGACTCGAGGAGATGTTGTATGTAAAAAAACTGAACTCATTATAGTAGAAGAAACACAAAGAGTAAAGAGGTTAGTGTTTGTAGCATGTTGATAAATTAGTCTTTGGCCATTATCCAATTGCATCTTTTTGAAAACAGTCTAGAATGCCTGTGGAGTTATAGAAACCCTATCCTAGGTATTTAAGGAGTACTTTAATACTACTTTGTAACATGTCAAATCTGAAGTAATTCTGATCATAAAGAAGAATCCTATTATTAGACATGCAGTTTTGGTACTGATATATATATCTTCACACCTCCCGCACAATATATCAGAGACGATTGAGACTCATATTTTGCATTCCCTGGCACTTTGTATTGCCAGAAAAAGGTTTTGTACTACCAATGCGGTCGCCTCTTAGCAACTGAACTCTCGATGCGGCAGCCTCTTAGTAACTGAACTCTCAATATGGCCACCTCTTAGAAACCGAACTCTCAATGCAGTCTCTTCTTAGCAACTGAACTCTCGATGTATATGTATATATATGTACATATATATATATATATTTATTTATTTTTAACCCGTTAAGGCCTATCAAAAGGTGTCCATTAAAGACGTCTCATCACACCCAAGATGGCGTCTAACGGCTAGTCCTGTATAAATATTTGGTCTTTAACCAAAGAGAGCTCAATTCTGAAATGTAAACAAAAGGGAGTAAGCTCCCCTTATCCAATCCTGCCCCATGTAGGAAGTTAATCCGTTAAGTAGCCTCCCTTGCACCAATTAAAAATGTTGGGCTTGGTGAAAAGAATCAGGAAATGTATCCGAGATCAACCCAATTGCCCGGAAGGAACCTTGGCAATTTTTCAAGGTTCCTTCTTGAGTCTATCATACTTATCAGAGTCTACCATACTTGTCTTCATTGTCCCCATCAAAGCATACAGATGGCCAACAAGAGAGCTTGTTTGATAACTCAACCTGCTATAAATATCAGCCTTATTTCCATTAACACGACCATCTTAATAAAGAAAATACACAATTTTGATAGCAACACCATATAAAATGGGAAGGTTATGGTTGAAATGTTTTGATCATATGTTAACACAGTCATAGTTGAAGTGAGATTAAACAGCTACAATCGCAGAAACATACAGGACAGTGATGAACATGGAATATGACCAAACTTCCCCATACATGGTCCTAAACTAAGTAGAGGTATGTTAAATCTGAAGTAATTGTGTAACATACTCAATCAATCAGTTGAGTGCCTTAGTACTATATTTCAATTCAGACCAAACTGATTGCTTTTCCTGCACCACCACCACCACCACCACCACTACCACCACTACTGTTGCCACCATCTCTGCAATAACAGCAACAACAATAGTATTATGGATTCAGTTTAACATTTTGTGGCAGTATTTTTCAATGTACAAGATAATACTCACTTCAACATCAGTAGGTTCATCTTCATCTTCATCAACATCAATCTTTGTACAGCCTTCATTAATCTTATAATCATATATTATCCCCGGATCAGGTATTTTAATTTCAATCTGAAAATACAATATAAATATATATAAATTTAAAATTATGATTTCTACATATTTATATAGTTTTGGCAACACAAACAGGAAATTACAACTCAAAACATGAGTATATACATATCTTTTCTTTATCTTTTTATCCTTTTACTTGTTTCAGTCATTTTGACTGCGCCCATGCTGGGGCACTGCCTTGTAGGCTTTTACTTGAACAACTCAACCTAGGCTTTATTCTTTGAAGCCTAGTAATTATTTTATTGGTCTCTTTTGCCAAACTGCTAAGTTACGGAGACGTAAACACACCAACACCAGTTGTCAAGTGGTGGTGGGGACAAACACAGACGCAAACACTCACACACACACACACACACACACACGTAGATATATATATATATATATATATATATATATACAACAGGCTTCTTTCAGTTTCCATTTACTAAATCCTCACAAGGCTTTCGTCAGCCCAAGGCTATAGGTACAAGACACTTGCCCAAGGTGCCACACAGTGGGATTGAACCTGAAACCATGTGGTTGGGAAGCAAGCTTCTTACCACACAGCCACACTTGAGCCTATGTATACTTTTTTTGTTGATAAGTGTTAATGCACAGAACTCTCGGCCCTTGAGTCACTCTGTTGCTTCTGCTAAATATTAATAATATATATATATATATTTTACTTGTTTCAGTCATTTGACTGTGGCCATGCTGGGGCACTGCCTGAAGGGTTTTAGTCAAAGAAATCGACCCCCAGGTCTTACTTTTTTAAAGCCTAGTACTTATTCTATAGGTCTTTGGCTGAACCACTAGGTTACAGTGATGTAAACACACCAACACCGGTTGTCAAACGGTGGGGGGAGGGGGGAAACACAGACACAAAGACACCCACACATAGATATATACATATATGTATACAACGGGTTGCTTTCAGTTTCTGTCTACCAAATCCACTCACAAGGCTTTGGTTGACCTGAGGCTATAGTAGAAGACACATGCCCAAGGTGCCATGCAGTGGGATTGAACCCAGAACCATGTGGTTGGGAAGCAAGCTTCTTACTGCACAGCCATGCCTGTGCCTATATATATGTGTGTGTGTGTGTGTGTTTATCATCATCATTATCATTTAACGTCCATTTTCCATGCTGGCATGGGTTTGATGATTTGACAGGAGTTGGCCAGATGAAGAGGTGCCCAGGTCCATGTCTGTTTTGGCATGGTTTCTATGGCTGGATGCCCTTCCTAACACCAACCACTTTACAGAGTGTACTGGGTGCTTTTATGCAGCACCGATATGAGTACTTTTACATGGCACCAGCAGGAGTGCTTGTACATGGCACCAGCACCCATGAGCCCACAAGATTATGATCACTTAGCTGAAAAGGGATGTAGGGGACATGCCTGTATGCAAGGACAACCAGGATTTTACTTAGCTTGATGTGTCTTCTCAAGCGCAGCAAACCACCAGAAGTTTTGGTCTCTTGTTATTCCCTCTGTGAGGCCCAACATCTGAAGATCATTTCTCACCACTTCATACCATGTTTTCCTGGGTCTACTACTTCCATATGATCCCTCCACAATTAACGATCAGCACTTCTTGATGCAGCTGTCCTCATCCATGACCAGCACAGTTTTCTCCTTTGCACAGTACATCTGATGTCTTATATACCCACTTTTTCTCTCAAAACACTTACATGCACACTGACATTACCCATCCAGTGTAGCATGCTGGCTTCATTTCTTTCAAGCTTTTACATCTCCTTGGTAGTCACAGCCCATGTCTCACTGTCATGTAACATAGCTGTTTGTACACAGGAGGCATCAAACAATCTGCCTTTCACTCTGAGTGAGAGGCCATTTGTTACTAACAGGGGTAGTAGCTCTCTGAGCTTTGCCCAGCCCATCTTTATTCTAACAGCTATGCTTTGGGAACAACCTCCACCACTGCTAACTTGGTCACCTACGTAACGGAAATTGTCTACTACCTCTAAGAATCCCCCCAAATATTTGAGGGAATCTATTTTCTGTACATTCCTAGTGTTTAATATACCCACACATCTGCGACATGTAAAGACTACTTTCACTGTTAATCTTCTAGTGATATCACTGCACCTCTTATGTGTCCATAGCTTGCACTGGGTACACCGTATGGAGTTTCTACCCACACCTTTTCTACATATCAGGCAGGGCCATCTCCTTGAAGGGATCTGTGATTTGTCTGTTTTCCTACTTATTAGGGCTTTGGTCTTAGCTAAATTAACTCTCCAGACCTTGCTTCCATACCTGAAATCTCTTCTCTAGTTCTGGTAGTGATTCTACAATGACATTGGTGTAGAGGAGCTCCCAAGGAGTCCATCTTAGATTCCTCTGTTATAGCCTGGAGGACTATGATAAACAAGAAGAGGGGATTGAGAACCAATCCCTCGTGGACTTCTACTTGTACACTAAATGCCTTGCTATAATCATTGGTGACTTTATATATATATATGTATATATATATATATAGTTGAAAAAGGGGTTAAGAATTAATACAAATCAAAGGTTATAGTAACAAAATAATAAAAAAATAAACGTGGGAAACAGCAAGGAAGTATGTTTAAATATTGAGTGACTTTTATAAAATATAACCGGTTTCGATGTGTATGTCCATCTTATCAAATATTAAAGAGTTGAAAGTCAAAAAATAGGTAAGAAAATAAGAAAAAAAATGGAAATTAAAGATAGCTTGTTCTCATATGTTGTGCATATTAAAGAGCAAGTGTGAGGGATTCATCTTACAGTCTCTTCTTATATATGTTGTCTATGTAGGAGTCTGGGATAGATGTTATATTAGAAAAGAGGGGTTAGCTGTTAGTTTGTTTGATTGTTTGTTTGTTTGTTTGATTTTTTGTTTGTTTGTTTGTTTGTTTGTCTCTGGGATGGGTGTTCATGTTTTCTGGAATTGTATAGAATTGGCAAACATTATTTTGGAATGTATAGTAATTTTTGTGTAAAAACATTTTTTTTATTTCTTATTTAGTTCAGAAATGAATGTTGGCAGGTCTCAACTAGATTTCAGTGGGGTTCAAGTAAATATTTCTATGACCACCCATTTTCCCTTGAAAAGAATAATGTTTTTGCACTAGTTTCCTCTATTCAGGGAGGTTGATTCTCAGTGGAGGTTCAAGAGAACGTGTTTTTTTCTTTTGAATGTTCTTTGTTTTTTTAGTGTGTGTGTGTGTTTTATTCTGTATTTTGTGATGTGTGTGTGTTTTCTGTTTTTAAATATATTGTATGCCGTCATTTATGGGTATATGTGTAAATCCCTATATATTGATTAATTGTTGATGCTTCCATGGTTAAATGTGGTTTATATTTGTTGAGGAATTGTTGTTCTTTATTAATCCTCTGTACTTGTGTGAAGAAGTCGGAGCACTTGTAGAGGGAGAAGATTTCAATGTTGGGTAAGTTAATTCCTGTATAATCTGCAATGTGGCCACTTAAGGAAATAATAAGTGATGCTTTTAAACACCCAACAAACATATATGATTAGTGCCTCCAGATAATTATAAACTTAGACCGATCATCGCAGGCCCGCATGTGAAATTCACAGACTAAGTAACTTCTTGGACATCCTTCTAAAACCCTTCCTAAAGTATAAACATAGATATATACTAGATTATTTAGACATGCTGAACCATCTACCAAAAACGGTTAGTGAACAGACAATTTTTGTTTTTTGATGTTGTCAACATATATACAAAATCCCCACATGACTATGGATTAACCGCAATCCAAAACTGGCTAGACACACACCAATCTGAACTGCAAACATGCATCGAAAAAACATCATCATTGACGGACTAATATTCATTCTACAGTATTTTACTTTCAATGGATCAGCATACCGACAAATTTCAGGAACCATACGCCAATTTAGTCATGGGATTCCATGGACTAAAGATTTACAACAAATCTAGTCTCCTATTTGGAGACACATTTCATAGACAACTGAAAAATAATTCGGAAAGGTCCCTGGATGATTACTTTACCTTATGGCAGGGAAAACCTTGATACACTCACAATATTTAAAAATATACTTAACAACCTAAACAACAACATTCAATTCACAATGAAGTTTAACCCCAAGGAACTTGCCTTTCTGGATATCTCCATCACCTACACGTATGCAAAAATAGAAACAGACATGCTCTATAATCCCACGGACTCCAAGCAGTACCTTCTATACACTTCCTGTCAACCTAAACACACAAACGTGAACATTCCATTTGTTCTAAAAGCGAATATGCACGAGAGTTTCAGACACATCTAAATGTGACCAAAGACTGGATGACCTAAGGAACATACTCATCTAGAGAGCTTTCCCACTAGGATTAATCACCAATGGAATAGACAGGGCAAAGCATATTAATATCGAAGAACTAAGGAAAATAAAAATCAAGACTGCGTAAAATGTTTTAACATTTGTATCAACCTACAACCCCAGAAACATCAACATATTTTACCACATCCACAATAATGTCCTCATATTACTTGAGGATGAAAGAACGAAAATAATTCTGGAAAAGCACCACATTATCAAAAGCAAAAGGCAGCCCAAAGATTCAAACAAATTCTCACTGGTATAAAAACACAGAAACAAATCCCTAACCCAACTGTGATAAAATGCGGAAGAACAAATTGTAGTACTTGCCTATATCTTATTGAAGGACCAGAGTTCAAATTTAAAGGTGGATAAGCCTTTAACTTAAAAGCAAGCTTCACCTGCAACTCGAAAAACTTAATCTACATAATTACATGGGGGTGGATGGCAGCAAAATGACATAGCGTAACGGGCATCTCATTAGGCAAAAGAATGACGACTCACAGCCAACAGATTCTAGTTCAGAACACAAGGAAAATTGGTGTGTGTCTAGCCAGTATAAACATGGGGGAATGTTTGTATATATGTTGACAAAATCCAACGAAACTATAATTGTGTGGTCTCTTACCGTTTATGCAGCATGTCTAGGTCATTTCGTTTATATCTCTGTATCGAATTTAGGAAGGGCTACAGAAGGATTTCCAAGACGTTACTTAGTATGTGAGTTTCACATGCGGGGTCTGTGATGATCGGTCTAAGTTTTATAATCATCTGGAGGCGCTAATTGTATGTGTTTGCTTGTTCGGTGTTTACAAGCATCACTTATTATTTCCTTAAGAAGATCAGTGACCGGCTGAAATCCAAGATCTATCGCTCAGTCATCCTACCAGTCGCAATTTATGGTGCTGAAGGTTGGCAAGCCACAAAGGAGCTGGAGGACCGTCTCAGTGTCATGGAGAGGAAGATGCTGCATTGGATATCATCCCCAATGACAGCATTCGTCGTGATATGGAGTGGGACCAATCGCCGACAAGCTCGACTGAGATGGTATGGTCATGTCCTGCGAGCCGACGGCCACCTTGCTAAGATGGCGTGCGAGCTGAAAGTTGAGGGCCGGCGGCCAAGAGGGCGACCAAAACAGCGTTGGTTCAACACGCTTCACAAGGACTTGAAAATCGCCGATGTACACCCCGGTCAGGCTCACGACCGAAGGAATGGAGAGACAAGATAACATCGGTGGACCCTGCGATATGAGGCGGGACCCTGCGGTATGAGGTGGGACGCAAGGAAGAAGAACCCCTTATTTCCTTTAGTTTGTCACATTGCAGATTGTGAAGGAATGGATTCACCCAACATTAAAATTTTCCCCCTCTACAAGTGCTCCGACTCCTTCACACAAATACAGAGGATTAATAAAGAACAACAATTCATCAACAAACATGAACCACAATTAAACATGGAAACATCCACAATTAATCAATAAATAGGGATTTACACACACACACATAGACACACACACACACACACACACACATACACACACACACACACATAAATGACTCTATACAATATATTTAAAAAAAAGAACACACACACACATCACAAAATACAGACAAAAACACGCACGCACACTCATACAACAAACAAACGTTCTAAAGAAAAAAACTTTCTCTTGCACCCCCCACTGAGTATTGACCATCCCTGAATAGAAGAAACTGATGCAAAAATGATTATTCATTTTAAGGGGAAATACGTGGTTACAAAAATATTTTCTTGAACGCTACTGAAATCTATTTCACACCTACAAATATTCATTTCTGAAAAAATAAGAAATAAAAATGTTTTGACAAAAAAATTACTATTCATACCGAAATAATGTTTGCCAATTCTATACAATTCCTGAAAACATGAACACCTATCCCAGAAACAAACAAAGAAACAAACACATACACACAAACAGCTAGACCCCTCTTTTCAACTATAACACCCATCTCAGACCTCTATACAGAGAACATATATAAGAAGAGACTGTAAGAAGAGCATACTTGCTCCTTAAAATGCACAACATATGAGAACAAACTGTCTTTAATTTCCAACTTTTTCTTATTACCCATTTTTTTACTTTCAACTCTTAATATTTGATAAGATGGACATACACATTGAAACCAGTTATATTTTATAAACGTCCCTCAATGTAACATATATAAAATAATATTAAAGCATACTACCATGCTTTTCCCACCTTTATTTG
>JAOPUL010495930.1:0-11162 GCA_027564515.1 Octopus rubescens | reverse complement strand
TTTTTATGTTCAGTTATAATAAAAACAATTTTACATTAATCTGATGGGTTACTCTATACTTTTGTAGAGTACAAATTATTGTTATACAAGAATGTTGTTGACAGTGACTTTGAAGTTTCACCCAGTTAAGCCATTGTCATGTATACATACGTTTGTGTCTCTTTATTTGGAAATAATGTAATAATCGTAAATGTGTTCACAAAACATTACAACCAGAAATATGAGTTTCACATCCTATCTGTTAACTAATGTATAATCAACTATGCAGTTGAAATGAAAGAAAATAAAATTGTATTACGCTACTCCCATAATGTAATCTTTGATAAATTTAGGGTTTCATACCTTATTCCACTATACTCTCACAATATTGTATTTTCTTGTACAGAATTATACATTTTCCTTGATCTATTTGCATTTCACCCATCATGTGTTTTCAGCTTTGTATGACTTCTGCCTCTCTATACTTAAGGCATGTATGCCTTCAAAGCATACACTTCATTTGAAAAATAAGATTAATTTAACCTGCTCAGTGACTAGCTGCACAGTAGATACTTATTAATGTTGAGGTTCCTCTAATGTTACAAAACATTTTATTGGTGAACCATTCCTGATGAGAAGAAGAGTTCTTGTATTCACAGCAAAATGTATCAGAGAGAAACTAGAATATGCTTCAATTTGAGTGATGAATGACACTTTTAAAACTGACACTAATGTATTTTATTAGGTGTGGCCATGCGCTTATGTAGTTTACCTCCCAATAACTTGGTTTTGGGGCAGGTGTCTTCTACTATAGCCCCAGGGCCAACTGATGCCTTCTCAGTGGATTTAGAAGATGGAAACTGTGTAAAAGCACTGTAGTCTTCCTTTTCTCTCTCACTTTATATATATATATATATATATGTGTGTGTTTGTCCACACACTGCTTAACAACCAGTGCTGGTTAGCTTAATCTCGCAGTTCAGCAAACAAACTAATAGAATGAGAAGCCAGATTATAGGCCGAGACATGGATGAGTGGTTAAGAAGTTTACTTCACAACCACATGATTTGGGGTTCAATCCATCTGCATGGCACACTGGGTCCACTACTAAAGATGTGGGTCAACCAATCCCTTGTGTGTGTGTGATGCCTTTCTAAACTAAACTTTTCTTTATTGCCATATTCAATTGGGAGTTCATTCAACTGAATTTTCTGCCCAAAATACACTGAAATAAGTGGTAAAAACAACAAAAACAAAACAACTTTTGTTGTAACAGTTGGAGATTCACTTTGTAAAGTCTTCATCGCACATCATTCTAAATGTGTATTTATGATATATGGATTTGATTCCAATCCATTTTCTAGTCTTTGTGTGTGGCAGATATGCAGAGACAATAAATACTAAAAACACAGGAAATTCCTCAAACATCTAGGAGGATCCTCAGAGGTAGTAATTAGTTTGTTACCTAGGTAACATAATTAGCAGGAAGGAATCTGTACAGGAGGCATAGCTACTAGAATTATAACTGGCTGAATGTTCAGAGAGCTATTACCTCTTCTGGTAACAAAGGGTTTCTCCCTCAGAGTAAAAGGTGAATTCTATGATGCAATGCTACATGGGACAAGGAATGAAATGGAAACGATCTAGGAAATACAAAAATACAATTTGGGTTATCGATTAACCGAGGGGAGGGGGAATATGTAAATGATTAAAAGTCAATAATTAAATAATTTATTTTATAACCCGTTGGTATTTTACATTTTGTAAATTTTTATTTGTTAAAAGATTTGACTTTTGTGAGTAACAACACTTTTATTTGAACTTTTGTGGCATAGTTGGTGTTGCACAGGAATTAATATGGGAAGTGATATCAGGAGAGGAAGCGGGCGATTTTTGGGGGTTCATTTTTGGACAATCAACCGGTGAGAAGAGACGTGAGAACATCAACGGGAACAAATGAGTTTAGTAGTAATAATCCTTTGTACTATAGACAAAGGAAGGGGAGGCGGCTAATCGATTACTTAATAACCGATTAGTGTTTTACTTTTTATTAATTAAGAGATTTAACTATTGTTTAATAGCAACACTTTTGTGGCATAGACGGTGTTGCCCCGGAAGTGATGTCAGGTGAGGAGGAGAGAAATTAATTCGATCTCATTATAGGACGGTCAGCCAGCGTGAAGACAAGTGACAACATCAACGAAAACAACCGAGTGCAGCGGACACTGACTCACTGTTTACATCTGAAAACGGTAAGTTACTTTAAAGCTGTAATAATAATGATAATAATCCTTTTTACTATGGGTACGAAACCTCAAATTTGAAGGGACGGAGTTTGTTGATTACATCGACCACGAAAGGATGAAAGACAAAATCGACCTCGGTGGAATTTGAACTTAGAACGTAAAGACAGACAAAATGCCGCTAACGATTCTGCCAGCTCGCCACCGTATCTATATGGCTAATAATAAAAACCGAAACAATTTGGGAAAATAGAAAAATAGACTTGGGTATCCTAAAGAAGAGGAAGGAATATGTAAATATTTAAAAGTCACTTATTAAATAATCTGCTTTATAATCTATTAGTATCTTACTATTTATTAATTAAAAGATTTAATTATTTTGTAATAGCAATACTTTTGCGGCAGAGCTGGTATTGTTCCGGGAGTGAAAGGGGAAGCGGTGTCAGGTGAGAAAGCGGGAGTTCAATTTGACCTCATTTTTGGACGGTCAGCCAGCAAGGAGAAACGTGAGGGTATCAGGAACAAACGTGTGTAGTAGTAGTATTAATAATGTTAAATAATTTAAGTGGGTGTTTTGTTAAAACAAACTTTACTGCGGTAGACACCATAAGAGAACAATATTCTCACATAGGCTTTGGTGCAAAAGCACCCTTTATATCGCCAGCAGGAGGAGTAAATCCCTACCATCACCAGACCACGTGATTTCGATCTTATCTGTAATGGACGCCCGGTCGCTAGAGATAGCAGCGATTCACCCACCTGCTAGCGATATATCACTGTTGTCGCGATTATCCAGTTAGCTTGTTTAAAAATATACAAAAGATATATATTAGCGACAGAGGCAGTATTAGACCACTTCTCGGTACTAATACTGCCTCTGTCGCTTATATATATTGTTTGTATATGTTAAATAATGTTGTCCTGTTGTTTATCGGTCACTGACTCGCTGTTTATATCTGAAAACGGTAAGTTGACAAAGATTTCCTTTAAGTATGTAATAGTAATAATGTAAATAATAGAATTTTGTGAAGCCTTCGAGGTTACAGTAATATATAGAAGTGAAAACCTAACAACTTTGGGAAAATATATTTCCTCGTCTTTGATAATAACTTCCGAACTGAAATGTTGATTTGTTATATTTCAAAATCTAAGATCGATTGTTACATGTGATAAAGTAAATGCCGAGTTTTGGATCAGGATGCCCACATAATTTTGAAAATCTATGATTTTTATTTTCACCTCATCCTCTGGGACGATTTTGGCCAATTCCTTTTGCACTAAGCACTTAAAAACCATGGGAGAAGCCTTTTCGGTAAAAAACCCGAAGATTTGTAATTATTTTCAGATTTAAGGGAGATTTGGCTGTTATTTCTAGCACATCCCATGACCACCTTCCTCGTTTCTTTGTTACTCTCACATGTATTGATGATTATCAATATTTTTCTCGTGCTAGAAACAACAGCCAAATCTTCCTTAAATCACACAATATTTTGTCTGAAAATATTTACAATTTTTTTTTTCTTTACTGAAAAGGCTTCTCCCATGGTTTTTAAGTGTGTAGTGGCAAACAAATGCCACCCATCATTTTGAAGGCCGTGGGTAATAAAAAATTGGAAAAATCCCTGTCAAAAAATCCAACTTATGTGGGTGTCCTGATTTGAAACTCTGCCAAAGTAAATTACTGTAAAATGAGGGTCAAGTAACATAATTGATTAGTAAGATGAGATTAAAGCAGCGTAATTAATAAGTAAAATAATGTGAATAAAGCAGCAGAATTAATTTCCAACATATCTATAAATGTGTGCCCCTCTCCTCCACCTTCCAAATTTATGAAAAATGCATATTTTAAAAATAAGATATCTACAGATACATTTCAGATGGTGTCGGAATTTTGTGACATCTTTTTTGGAATTTTCAGAAAGATTTTGTGAATTTCTGTTCACGACACAGAAATTCATTCGATCATTTTTGTGTGTGTGTGTGATTTAAGGGCAATTTAGCTGTTGTTTTTAGCACATCTCATGACCACCATATACGTTCCTCATTTCATTGTCAACATGTATTGATGTTTTTCAATAATTTCATGCACCCAAAGTATGTCCATTGCTGGGATTTAATCAAATAATTCGGACTGTCCACCAAAGAAAAGTGGACATTAAAATCATATATGTATGTATTTGTGTGTGTATAAATATAATGCATGTGTCTATGTATGTTTACAGTTTATGTGTCCTCTACATCTTACACTGTTGTTTATTTCAGATTATCCGATGATATTGGCATCAAAGAATTGCTTATATCAGATACATCATCACTGTTGAAAGGAAGATGTTTATACAGAATATATATATAATCCTGTCAATATAAATCTAGAGTAGACTTACTGTAAGATAATTCTTTTGAACTGAGACCAATGCCAACATTTCAACAGCAAGTGAATCACTATATGGAATGTCTGCAGAATGATTTTGGAGACTAATTAAACATGGATTACAAATTTGAGAAAAGTTTGTAAAAGCTGTACTTATTGAAAAAAACTACAGTTAATGGAAATTTAGAATTGAAAATATAAATATTTGTTTAGGAATCAACTGAAAATAAACAAAAACATCTGAATATTGTTGTGAGAAAAGAATAATTATGGAAAATGAATTATATGAGAACGAGGTTAAAGTTGAAATGCAATCTAAAAGGATTGATTCTCTTGATGGTATAAAGAAAGGAACAAGTAAAACAGCATACCATTGCAAAATCTGTGGTAAATCATTCTCTGTGAGTAGTGTCTTAACCAGACACAGACTTATTCACACAGGAGAGAAACCATATCACTGTGATATCTGTTGTAAAACATTCTCTCAAAGAGTTTACTTGGATGTACATAAACGTATTCATACAGGAGAGAAACCCTATCACTGTGATATCTGTGGAAAATCATTCTCTCATAGTAGTCATTTAAATAGACACAAACGTATTCATACAGGAGAGAAGCCATTTCACTGTGACAGTTGTGGTAAATCATTCTCCCATAGATATCCTTTGACTGAACACAAACGTATTCATACTGGAGAAAAACCCTATCACTGTGATATCTGTGGTAAATCATTCTCTCATAGTAGTCATTTAACTAGACACAAACGTATTCACACAGGAGAGAAGCCATTTCACTGTGAAATTTGTGGTAAATCATTCTCTACAAAACATCAATTGCCTGAACACAAACATACTCATACAGGAGAGAAACGATATCACTGTGATATCTGTGGAAAATCATTCTCCCAAAGATATGCCTTAACTAGACATGGACGTATTCATACAGGAGAGAATCCATATCATTGTAATATTTGTGGTAAATCATTCTCTTGTATTAGTCACTTATCTATACACAAACGTATTCATACAGGAGAGAAACCATATCAGTGTGACATCTGTGGTATATCATTCTCTCAAAGACATCCCTTAACTGCTCACAAACGTATTCATACAGGAGAGAAGCCATATCACTGTGATGTCTGTGGTAAATCATTCTCTTGTACTAGTCACTTAACTGTACACAACCGTATTCATACAGGTGAGAAACCATACCACTGTGACATGTCATTCTCTCAAAGATATTCTGTAACTGCACACAAACGCATTCATACTGGAGAGAAGCCATATCATTGTGAGATCTGTGGTCAATCATTCTCTCGAATAGATCACTTAGCTAGTCACAAACGTATTCATACAGGTGAGAAGCCATATCGCTGTAATATCTGTGATGAATCATTCTCTCAAAAAAGTGACTTAACTACACATGTAGGGATTCATACAGAAAAGTAATTGTGTAAATGTCAAAATTGAGGTTCTTCATATTTCTCAATGAAATTGTTTCATTTTTCTCATTAGTAGTAACGAGTAATTTTATGAATAAAGATAATTTCCTATGATTTCAGTCAATCAAAAGGCCAAATTTTGGTTGACTGAAATTAGGATTATATACTTATCTACCTTTGCCTTCACTCTTTCATTGTGTAATACAAATATACACATTTCTGCTATAACTATTTCCTTTCTTTCATTAATCCTGCAATTTTTATGTTAACATTCCTGTGGATATTAAATTAGATTATTACCAACAAAATGGAAATATTATGTAGGAAAAATTCTCCTGCACCAGAGTGGAAGATCACTGGAAAATTGTTACTCTATAAAAAGGTCATTTTGATGAGGCCTTTTGATGTTGAGATTCGAACCCACATAAATACAGATTTATAATTGTGTGATGAAGACTTCACAAGGTGAATCTCCAATTGCTACAAATAAGGTTTTTCTTTATTTATGTCAGTGGATTTGGCATAATATTTCAGTCAAGTGGATTTACAATCCAATATGTCAATAACATAAACTTTAGTTTAAAAAAGGTATTGGTTGGCCCAGGGCTATGAAAGAAGATGCTCAACCAAGTGACAATGAACCTGAAATCATGTGGTTGTGAAGCAAACGTCTTAACCACACATCATCCCTATCTGGGTCTATAGTCAAGTATTTATTATAGCAGTTCTTTTGCTAAACTATGAGATTATTAAGCAGTGAAGGAGCAGACACATATAACACACTTGCCCACCTATAATAACTATCTTCCATGGGACTTAATCCAAAACCAAGTTATTGGGAAGTGAAGTACATAACTCCACAGCCATGCATGATAAAATACATTAGGCTCAGTTTTAAAAGTGTCATTCACCACACAAGGTGAAGCATGTGATAGTTTCTCCATGTTACATTTTGTCCTGAATACAAGACCCCTGTCTTCTAATCAGGAATGGTTCACCAGCAAAATGTTTTGTAACATTAGAGGAACCTCAACATTAATAAATGTCTTTAATGCAGAATTTAACACTGAGCATGTTGAATTCATTTTATTTTGCAGTGAAAGGTACTTTTTGAAGGCATACAAACTGCTGTGTGGAGAGGAAGAAGTTGTACAAAGCTGATAATGGGATGTCTGAAACTTGAAAACACAGAATAACAAATTGTGCAATATTTTCAGGAATAATATTAATAAAAATGGTTTTAAAACCTTTATTTAGGAAAGGAGTTTGTTCCAGTGCTTTGAATTTGTTCTATTTTCTGGAAGAAGTGCATCTTTTGATGATCAGTATGCAGCTATATGTAAGAGAGGCAGGAGTCGTACAAAGCTGGATGATTTGATGAAGAGGACATCCAGTAATTTTTTGCCTACATTTTGACTTTGTTCACAATCTTTAAAGCAATTGCTGCACTTCAATGTTGAATTTTACCAGAGCTATGAATTGCTTTCGGTAACCTATTTAAGATTTCCTCAGCCAAAGAAGCATTTGCATTAATTCAACCTACATTTTAGACAGGTGTTGCTCATAACGGTGGATATGAAATAAAAAGATCAGAGTACTGAAAGACAGAAAAGTGAGAATCTTGAAATATTTCAGGGGAAAATAATAAGAAAAGTTGTTTTAAAAAGTTTATTTACAATTTTTAAAAGGGATTTTGGTTGAGTGTGTTGAATTTGTTTTGTATTTTGAAAAAGTGTATTTCTTTGAAGTTTATCCAGCTTGCCATAAGTGGAGAGGCACTAGTTGCACAGAACTAAATGATCCAGCAGAGAAGATAGCTTATATTTTTATGCCTGTGTCATCATATCATCTACAATTTTCAAAACATTCGTTATATTTGCATATGGGCAATGGCTGTGCTCAACAATTATATTTTTCAGTATATGTTATCCATTAGAATATTTGCTTATTGCTTAGCTCCTGAAATGAAATGATTTTCCTTGTCTTTGCAGCACCTATAATAACTAACCTCCTCACACTTTATACCACAGCATTAAAAAAAACCCTCCTACATGAAGTTCATCATAGCCTTCTTGTAAAGGAACAATTTCCTTGGGATCTCACACTCTGATGCAGGGAATGATTGTGTATATCTCTTCTATTCTGTTGGTAATAATTCAATATAATATTCAAAGGAATGTTAACACAAAAACCGCAGGATTAATGAAAAAAAGTAATTATATATATATATATATATATATTATAGGCCGCAGTCTGCTGACTGAAACAAATAAAAGATAAAATATATATATATCGGCTATGCAACAAGTGAAGACAAAGGGAGGTAAGCAAGTGCATGGGCCTAATTTCAATCAATCGAAATTCAGTCTTTTGATTGCTTTAAATGTTTATAACGGGGGAAGGGGAGAGGTGAAAATTGTTTGGTCAACTGAATTAATGTGCTTTTGGCTGTGTATTCCAAAGACAATTGTACCATTAAGATAACTGAGAATATAGGCACAGGTGTGAATGCATGGATAAATAGTTGACTTCCAAATGATGAGAGTTTGAGATCATCCCCCACTGCATGGCACCTTGGGCAGGTGACGTTTACTAAATCCCCAGGCCTACCAAAGTTGAGTGAGTGGGTTTTCTGAAGAGAAACTGAAATAAGTTCATCATATATATACTTCTGTGTTAGTGTTTCCATGTCCTGACATTAAATGATGATTGTAGGTGAGTGTCTCCATCATGCAAATGGTGTCATTTGTTTCCAGTCTCCCATTAAAATATATCCAACCAAGGAGAAATAATTACCTTAGCTAGAAACAGATGAAAGTTGGTGACATGAAAAGCCACCAGCCATACAAAATCTGCCTGCTGCATGGGAGCATAGAAATATGAAGATAAATATGATGATATATATATATTAATAACATGCACAGGTGTGTGTATATATATGTACAGTGCACTCGTGTGTATACATTTTATGTATCCTCTAAATCTTACACTTTCTTATGATCTCAGATTATCTGATGACATTGGCATCAAAGAATTGTTTAAATGAGATACATCATCAATATTTATCATCTTGTAAAGACTAAAGGAAGATGTTTGTGCAGAACAAATATAATCCTGTCAGTGTAAATCTGTGGTGGAATTACTCTTGGATAATCCATGTGAACTGAGACGAATGGCAATATCTCTCTTAATTACTTCCTGGAATGTCTGCAAGTTGATTTTGCATGCTAATTAAACGTAGATTACAAATTACAGAGGAACTTGTAACAGTTGTACATATTGATAAAGATCACAGTTGGTGGAAATACAAATATTTGTTAAGAACAAAGTTTAACATCTGTAAATTGTGATTAGAGAAGAATAATTATGTAAAATAAACTCTGTGAGAAGAAGGTTAAATTTAAAAAGGATTGATTCTCTTGATGGTATAAAGAAAGGAACAGGTAAAATATCATACCACTGTGATATCTGTAAGAAGATATTTTCTAAAAAATGTAACCTCATTAAACACAAATGTATCCATACAGTGAAGAAGCCATATCACTGTTATATTTATGGTAAATCATTCTCACAGATCATGGGCAGCATAACATCTCACAAATGTATTCATATAGGAAGAAAAACATTGGTGTGATATCTGTGGAAAATCATTCTCTCAAAATGATAACTCATCAACGTGTGGATAATTAATATTGGTGGCCTGAAAAAAAACAAAAGACAAATCTAATTGCATAGGCGAGCAATAAGCAAACTTTTCTTTGGACAACATACAATAAAAACAAAAAAAGAAAATTGTGAAGCACAACCTTTGTCCATATGCAAAAGTAACAAGGGTTTCAAAATTCGCAAAATATACAGGAAATCTTTAGCTTTCTACAACATGTGCCTCTCCACTTATGGCAGTTTGCTGAACTTCAAAAAATGCACTTTATGAGAAACGTATTCAACACATTGAAAATCTCTTCTAAAATTTATTAAATAAATGTTTTAAAACCATTTTTTCTTCTCATTTTCCCCTGAATTATTTCAAAATTTGGTATTCTGATTTTTGTGGAGCCCTTGAAATTCGAGCTTATGATGGTCACCAATATATAATAAGTACCATCTTTCCAATAATTGTTTAATGGAATTAGTGCAAATGTTTCTTTGGATGAGACAATCTTAAACAGGTTTCCCAGAGGAGCTGACACATTTAGTCAAGTGCAATGTCATCTGAATATCTGGAATTATATAAAAAAACAAAAAAGAATGAATATTGAGAGACATGGAGGATACTGAAAATGTAGCAGTACAAGCTATAATCATCATCTACACTCATCTGCCTTCCATCAAACTGATATTGCTCCTGGATTCATCCATCTGTAAGTAGTAGAAATATTTAACTGAGAAAATGATTAACTACTGACCCAGTCCACTCTGTAAAGTGGTTGGTGTTAGGAAGGCCATCCAGCCATAAAAAGCATGCCAAAACAGACAGTGGAGCTTAGGACAGTCCTCTGGCTTGCCAGCTCCTGTCAAACCGTCCAACCCATGGAAGACAGACCCTAAATGATGATAATGATGACCACAGAGATATGGTTTCTCTCCTGTATGAATGTGTTCAAGACAATGATTTATCACAGTGATGTGGTTTCTCTCTTGTATGAATACATTTGTGATTAGTTAAGTGAAGTCTTTGAGAGAATAATTTACTTCAAACATTACAATGATATGAGTTTTTTTCCTCCATTATGATTATGTTTATGTATACTTGAGGTCTTTTCATACGAGAATGATTTACCAGAGATGTCATAGAGATATGGGGTTTTTTCCTGTATGAGTGAGTTTGTGATTAGTTATCTCTTACAGAAAATGAATTACCACAGGTAACACACTGACACAGCTTATCTCCTGTCTCTGTGCATAATTGAGGTACTACTTACAGAGAATGATTTATTACAGACATTAGGGTAATGTGAGTTTTCTCATACATGAATACATTTGTGTGATGTTAAGTTACCATTGTGAGAGCATGATTTACCACAGATATCACATTGATATGATTTCTCTCCTATATCATCATCATCATCATCCTTTAACGTCCGTTTTCCATGCTGGCATGGGTTGGACGGTTTGACCGGAGCCGGCA
>JAOPUL010493908.1:0-11173 GCA_027564515.1 Octopus rubescens | reverse complement strand
GAGAGTCAAGCATAAAGATTGTCCCTGTTGTCATCGGAGCATTGGGTTCAATACCACCGAACCTGAAGAAGCATCTGAACACGCTGTAAATACCCTACAATATTGATGTATTGCAAAAATCGGCGTTACTTGAAACTGCACGCATACTGCGCAGGGTACTGTCTGTTTGTGGTTCTTGTTGTGACTTGAGAGACAGTATAAACTCCCCGGTACAAACAATATTATCTACAACAACACAATATTGGGTACTGTGCGACACCTTCATAATAATAATAATAATAATATTAATAAGATGATGATGATGACGACGACAACGACGACGAATGAGAATAAACATTGAAGTAATAAAACGTAGAATGATGATAACGATAGCGGCTTTTTGTGTATTCGTTTCAAGATACGTACAATTTAGCACAGTGGGATTTTTAACTCAAAATAATAGAACGAAACTATATAGCTCTCCGAATTTCTTCCATTAAACATTTCACATCATCTCGTGTTGAGAACAATCTTATAACACTAAACATGGCTAAAGTAAAGACCCCCCCTTCGGTCATGAATGATCATAGATTTGCACCTAGAAAAAGCACAAGTCTGGGCAAGGTTGTTTGTGGAAGACCAACAGGTGCCCATGCATTCCAGTCTGCCCTCACCACGTCACCGATGTTGTCCAAGGCAAAGGCAAACCCGATAGAGATTGGCACTAGTAACGTCGCAACTCATTTCTACAGCTGGGTGAACTGGAGCAACGTGAAATAATGTGTCTTGCTCAATAATACAATACACAGCCTGGTCCGGGAATCGAACTCAGATCCTCACGATTGTAAGCCCGATACTCTAACCACTGAGCCATGCGTCTTCACAGGGTTGGACGCTACAATATACGATTTTGCGAATACAATAAGATTAGGAGCAATACTAGAAATTCATATGTAGAGAGGAAAATAATATATTTCAAGTAAAACTAATTCCGATATGATTGCATTGCAATCTTTGATTGTAGCATCGTTTTGTCCACAGAATATTTAAGCAAACTATAGAAGTCCAAAGAAACAGTTTGAAGTAGTTTGATCTAACGTTAATAACAAGATATTCATTAAAAATAGCTTAAGAAATGTTATTAAAATACTAGAAAATAATAAAATAATATTATATATAATACTTAATCTATGGACTGTGATGTTGATGTTATTTCATTTTAAATAACATAGCAGGTGTAATATCATTAAAATAGTAATTTTACTTACGTAGTAAATTTCCAATTAAGTAAATATAATAAATTTAGACAGGTGGTAAGATATTTCAATTGTATAAAGTACGAAATAATGTTGTGGTATATTAATTATAATTTTATAATTTGCAAGATACATTCAGAATAACACTATAGATACTTACATATATATATATATATATTTATGTGTGTGTGTGTGTGTGTGTGTATGTGTGTGTGTGTGTGTATGTGTGTGTGTGTGTGTATGTGTGTGTGTGTGTATATATATATATGTCATGATGAATGTGAAACCATCGTAGTCTTGTACATAAACTGAAGAAAATCTACTTTACAGAAATGAGAGGACGATACGCGTGAGCTCGGAAAAAATCTATATAAATAAGTTAAATCTTGAGATTTAATATTTTTGAAAATTCAATACTCATCGACTTCATCATCTTCATGACCATCATGATCATCATCCCTATCATCGTCATCATTATGGTCATCATCATCGTCCACATCCTCACCACCACCACCGCTTTTTACACAAGTTTTCCACATGATTGCATAGATAAGACGGGCTATTACGACGCGAGTAATTATCTAATTTTAGTTTATAACTGAATGGAACTCAGGATGCTATGATTTCTGTCCTCATGTGCAAACCACTTTACAGTATCTACTGGAAGAATTTTCTTGTAAGAGAATCATAAATATTGCCGGCTTTCAATTTCAGCACCGTTATAACTTTGACAACGCAAAACATCGTACTTAGGAAAATTAGAGTTTTATCAGAGAGCTAAGTCATATAGAGGAGGAAAGAAAAATAGTGTGGTGGGGATGCAGTTCCAGCAAAAAGGCTTGTAGCAGATGACGGAAACCAAAAAGTGCAGTGATTACACAATAACATAGAATCTGTGCATTTGTTCATGTTACCAGGGACACTTGATTCCATACAACCCCAAATATCAATAAATACATGAGAAATAATGATGTACACAGACAGACGTTGTAAACTATGTCTTACGAAGTAATAGAAACGATGAGACGTACAGCCCGATAATCCATTGAATTATTTCCTAATAATTGTTTCTAAAATAGGAACAGAGCAAGAAATCTTTATGAAAGTGATTATATGACGTAAACGATACCAACGTTTGACTAATACTTCATTTCATCGACTCTGAAATGATGAAAGGCAAAGTTGACGTCATATTTCAACTTGGAAGGTCATTTATTTTGACAAACGATTCTGCCAACACAACATATTAATGAAAACTAAAAATAACGCAACTATAAATTTATGCGCATGCACGCATTTTGCGAAAATTTTATAAGAAAATAAAATTATTTAAATAATAATATTTTCTTACATATGCATGCGCACTGCATTATTTCGACAATCAATTACTGTTAGATTAAGATTGAGATTAAGATATACGTCATAGTCTGACAATATAGCGGCTCATTTTTAATACAGCACTGATTGAACTGAATGACACAAGAGTGTATGGAGAAAATTAATGATATTAATATACCATTCTAGGAATTTTGGGGTAGGGAAGTAGTCGATGTTATTATAACTGGTACTCACTTTATCGACCCCGGAAGGATGAAAGGCAAAGTCGACCACGGCGGCATTTGAACTCAGAACGTAAAGTCGGAAAAATTGCCGCGAAGAATTTCTCCCGGCGCGGTAACGATTCTGCCAGCTCGTTGACTCCTTGATAATAATAATAATAATCCTTTCTATACTGGGCACAAACGCTCGAAATTTGGGGGGAGGGGAGTAGTCGATTACATCAACCCCAGTTCTCAACTGGTACTTATTTTATCGATCCCGAAAGGATGAATGGCAAGGTCGACACCGGCGGCATTATAACTCAGAACGTAATGTCGGAATAAATGCCGTTGAACATTTTCTCGGCCTGCTAACGATTCTGCTAGATCGCCGCCTTCATAATAATAATAACCCATTCTATACTCGGCACAAAGGCCTGAAATTTTGGTGGAGGGCAGTAATCGATTTAATCGACTCCGGGTATTCACTTTATCGAGCCCGTAAGGATGAAAGGCAAAGTCGACCCCGGAGCAAGGTAAACAAATATTAAGACCTGCTATATAGTATGCTGCTATTCTAGAAGGAGCTTCCAACAATGGAGTTGAGATTGCTAATGAATTCCGTTCACGGATAGCCAGTGAGCGAGATGAAACACTACTACGCATGGAATTACATGGTCAGTTCCGGCGTGAAACTAAACACTTAAAAGACCGGGAAGCATTATGGGTGTGGCTCATCAAAGGTGACCTAAAGAAGACGACTAGAAATATAGTCATCACTGCCAGGACCAGCCATTGCATACCAACTCAGTGAAAAGAGATATTGACCACACAAGTACAACGAACCTCTTTAGAATGTGTGGAAAAAAAAGGTTGAAAGCGTGACTCGCATTATTAGTGCTTGTGAAAATATTGCACAGAAGGTGTACAACGCACCAAGTCAAGGAAGCTCAAAACCTGCACTGGCTACCATGCCGGAAGTATGGATATGAGGTAACGTGCGATTGGTACCAACGTACACCGAAAACGATAATGGACGAAAACGGAAACCCTCAGAAGCCTGCTCAGATCTTGCCATATACCGACTAGATCTCCCGGATGTGCCAAACGTGGACTTTGACGAATCGCATCGGGTTGTCTAGATCGTATCTAAAAAGAGTAAGTTGTAGGTCAACGGACAAGGCTAGCATAGGATGTCCACATTTCCAAATAGTCGGCTATACAGACCATACATTTGTGATCTCTACGGTTGACATTGATAAGCTCCATAAACAGGGTCCCGGTTTCTGAAAGCTTAACAAGTCGTTACCAGCATTTCCAGCTCACAGAGACCAGATTAGCACTTTCGTTAAGCGGGCAATCTTCTACAACAACTGGTGGTTTGCCCTTCAAAGGGCAATTAGAATAGAATCTATTAGATTTAGCAAGGTATTAGCGACAGAGAAAAATAGGACATCGGGTGATCTAGTTAATAATTTAAATGAGGCGCTTAGGACAAGAATCGCAACGATCGTAGCGTGTCAGAGCAAAGGTAGAGCGAAACATGGCACCAAAGCCACCATTCTGTCTTTGGTGGACGAAAACGGGCGCGATGTGTTTGGAACCAAGCAGATGTGTGCGGTTTATCAGCGGCACTTTGCTCGACAATTCCGGACGAATAGAAAGACGGCCGATAGGGCAGACTTCGCTGCCTAACTGGGTAGACTGTCACGACTTTCGCCAAACGAGGTGGAGTGCTGCGAAGGACCGATAATAGCCTGGGAAATACGGGAAGTGATGAAGAGCTGCACCAGAGGTAGATCACCGGGTTCGGACGTTCTGATCTACGGGCTTTATTTCTTAATACCAGATTTGTTTGCGGATCTCTTTGCAGACGTCTACCTCCAATGGCAGCGAAATCGGAGAATTCTTAATTTTGTTTGTCGAGGGACGGTGGCACTGCTGGGAAAAGACCCAAACAAGTGGCACGTTAAAGATAATTTCAGGCAGGACAACACACTGCTCAACACAGAGTTGAAGATTTGGGCCAAGCTGTTAGCCAGAAGATTGGCGCATGTCGTGGAAAAGCTGGTTGGGGAGGCGCAAACATGCGCAATCCCATCCGTGACCATTCACGACAACGCCCATCTCATGTGGTACATCATAGAGAGGGTAGATAACGAAACTGGCACGAGCGGGGCTCTGATGAATTTAGATCAATCTAAAGCATTTGATAGGGTCACCCACCAATACTTGGCGGCCCTGCTTTGGGCAGCCGGACTCAGTCCGAGTTAACAAATTTGGATCGCTGCTCTGTATAGCGGCATCGTTTCGGTCATTCGAGTGAACGGCCACATATCGGAACCGTTCAATCTTTTGCGCTCGGTCTGTCAAGGGTATCTTCTATCCTCTTTTATGTATGTACTGACTCTCGATCCGTAACTGCGGAAGTTGAAGTGTGTCCGCGTGACTGGGATGTGGTAGAAGCGTGTCTGCGTACGCCGATGAAGTCACCATCATGTTGTCGAATCACAGGTATATAAACCTGATTGGGGAGGCAATACAGGAATACAAATCTGTGACGGGAGCAAACATTTTTGAGGAAAAGTCGGTGGGCTTGCAACTCGGCACCTGGATAGGCAAGTCCATGCCGTCCAACAGCGTGGTGGAGCGCTGGAGAGAGGTGCGGTTAAATTGCGAGGTGTCTGGTTCGGTCCAAATCTCCAGGTAGATAAGCCCAGGGATGAGGTGACAAGCAGGGTAGCCAATCTCATCCAGAAATGGGCCGAGAGCGGCTAGCTGATCTTGTTCCAAGACCAAAGTCTCTCCGAGGGCGTTGTTGCCCTTTCCTTCCACTAATCCTCTATAAAAACCTAAAGTGGACTTTCCACCTATCGCAGTGTCCAATTGATTGTACCCTGTGAGCGCTTGAAAGTATTCTACTTTCCAAATGCCATTTACTCGGAATCTGTCTGACTCAGGACTGCAGCTCTCTGACCGTGTCTGTCACTGTGCATCGCAGCGATCCAGCTTCTGAATACAGGCCAGAAACCTGCTACTTTGAGAACCGCCGTCAAATATAGATGGTCAACAAGATCGAAAGCTTTAGATTGATCAACATTGATTAAGGAGACCAGCTGGGGTAATACGTGTCTAGTGAACGGCAAACACACATTTTCACCATCAAGGAAAAGTTGGAGATGCCGTAGCCTTAGCGCATGTTTGCGCATCATCATCCAGGGCATGTCCTGTCCACCACGCAGTAGGTTTCCACAAACGGTCTAATCATCGGAACGCGTCCCTTCAGCAAGAAGCGAAACATTATACGCTCCAATATAATCAGAAGGTGACCGGGACATGTACGACGGTCAAGCAGTAGTAGATGACGGACGCGATGTATGCGTCAGCCACCTCCGCCCAACATGTCAGGGACAGATTCCTCTCGCCCCATTTCTGGGTGAGTGTAGTCCTCGTCCCTGTTTTTGTCCACTATAGGTACGAAAAAAACATAACCCGAGCTATTTAACCAGCTCGCCTCTCCAGCGCCCAACGATGCACTTGGACGGCATGGACTTGCTTCTCCGGGTAACGAGCCGCAAGCCCACTGACATTTTTTCTGGTTAATCTTCGCTTCTGATATCGCTTCGTACTCCTCGAGAGCAGTGCCAATAATTTCTGTGTGTTTAGTGTTTGACGCCTCTACGGTGACGTCGTCATCTTATGCCGACACGGATCTTCCACATCCTAGGTCTCGCGAGATGCCCCTCAACGTCTCCAGTTTGTGTAGTAATGGCTGGAGAGTGAGTACGTACAACATTGACGAGAGGGGTTAACTTGACGGACCTTACGCATGATGCCGAACGGTTGTGAGAGATGACCGTTCACTGAACAGATGAGAGATGACCACTGAACAGATGTCGCTATGCATTGCAATGATCTAGCGTTTGAATAGAGGCCCGGAACCGGCTGTCTTGAGAACCAACGCTAATTATAGTTGGTGAACACGATCGAAAGCCTTAGATTGATCAAAATTGATTAGGGCCCTACCCGTGCCAGGTTCTTTAGGCACTTTCTCAATTAGGTATCGTGTGTGGTGGAGGTTGTCATGGATGGATCTTCTCGGGATGGCGCAAACATGCGCCACCCCTAACAGATCACCGACGACAAGCACCAACCTCGTAGCTAATACCTTGGACAAGATTTTCAACCTTCCATTTAGTAGAGATATGGGCCTAAAGTTATCAATACAGTCCCTCATTTTCGGGTCTCTTCTCAGCAACGACACTTTCCCTCGGCTCACAAGATTCTCCCATTATGTTGCCAGTTGCAGTAAACGTTTACCAAGAGTTCACCGAACAAATCTGGTATTTAAGTGTAACGCTGGTAGGGGTGACCATCCAAACCAGGCGATTTACCCCTCGTTCTGCTAGTCATTACTTCTCGTATTTCAATAGCTGTAATCAGCCATTCGCAACGCTCCGGCTCCGCCATCGGGAGCTGCAGCAGTCCCTTGTTGTAGGAAGTGAAATCCATCCTGCGACGCATCTAAACGCTACTCCCGAACAGCTGTGCGAACCGCTGTTGAAAGGCCGCACATATCTCTTTGGCATCGATTTACGTTTGCCCATCGTGTTCTGGTAGAGATTGGATTGTGGATTTATTACCACAACTTGCCTTTGCCACTTGGGCCCATTGAACGACTTTTGTCTCTTTATGTCTAAGAGAACGCACCTTGGCTCTGACAACGCAGCCTTCGTGTTTAGCGTTGGAGAATTGGTCTAATGACAATCTCGTTGCGAGCACGTCAGTCGCGATGCCTTTTCTAAAAGCCTCGTCTAACTTCTTGATTAACTCTGCCTCTACTCTGTTTCTTTCTACTGCTAGTCCTTTTCTAAACCTTATCGATTCTATTCCTATTGCCCTTTTCATGTCGAACCACCTTTTGTTGTTGACGATTGCCGCCGTCAACGCCCGTTTAACTAATTCAGTAATCCTATCGCTGCCGGTTACGTCCAGCACCACTGACTTATCTTCTGGATCCAGGAAGATGGTCCGTTTCGCGAGATCCAGATTTTTCCGAAACAACACGATGACTCCCCTCCTTCACCCGGAAGACTTGGCGATGCGTACACCTCATAACCTCCGAATATGGGTTGGACATCTCGTGGCTCTGAATTTCTGGTGTCACTAATGGCCACCACATCGACATTCAGTGCCCTGAGGTCGTTGAGCAGGTGACCCCGCTTCCAAGGCGACTCCAGGCCACGTGCATTCAGGCTGCCTATTATAAGCGTGATCATGTTATTGGAAGAAACTGAAAACTTTCTTGGTTTTGTGTAGTGGGTTCGTTTGTCCGTCCCTCCGGTTTGATTGGGTTGTTTCTACTAACAAATCATCAAGTTTTCGCTTGGTGATGTTCCCCTGAAAATCCGGAGGGAAATTGGATTTTAGGTGTTTGTATTTGTCCTGTGTTGTAGGAATGTTTTGTATATGTGTTGGTATGGAGATTGTGGGTGTTAAGAAATATGTTTGTATTATGTCGGTGTTTTTATATAACCCATGAGTTCGGCTTTTTTTTAGTTAATTGCCATGTAGTTTATAATTACATTGTCTTTTTATTTACTGTTGCAGTTGTTGTTGTTGTTGTTCTATATGTGGGATCGGCTGTGTTAGTGGTGCTGCTGGTTGAGATAGTGTTTTTAGGCGTTTGTGGTAGTTTTGGTGATGCAGTCTCCGCTTTAGGCGTTTTTCGTTTTGGGGTATTCATTTTTAGTCTCTCCACTGCTGGCGGGGATAAATATTGTTCTTTCTCTGTTGGTTAGTTCTTCCTCTTGTACCAACTTCTTTTATTTTTTGTCTTCCACTCCTCGCCCCGATTAAATTCACCGTGTTTTATGTCTGACGTGTCTGAATCGGGAAGTGGAATATCTTCTGGAGTTGAGAAGTGCCTGGAGGAATGTGTTGCTGGTAGAGTGGGAATTGTTGTTGCCGTGGTTAATTTATTGTTGTTGTTGATGACGGCGCTGTTGTTGGTTTTGCCGTTGTTGATGTTGTTGTTGGTATTGGTGCTGTTGTTGTTGTTTGAGTTTTTGGTGGCTGTTGTTGTTTGGTTCTTGGGTGCTGCGTGAAGTGGTGGTCTCCTCACTTTCTCCTTTAATTTGGGGTAGAAGGCTTTTAGGTGAGTGGTCGAAAGCCAAAGATGGCAATTGAACTTCCATCCACACTAACAGGTATGATGATGCTTCCTGAAAGATGTATTTGATCAGGGATCGAATCTACGTTCTTCTGTATGGTTTGGATCAAGATCTCTATCATGAAACCTGCCCAGTTTTGTTTTATGGTCTGATAGACTTCGAGGATTTTACTTGTCTCCTCGATGTCTATAGCAACCGCAGTAATTAGCCAAGAAATTGCCATTTCTGGGGGGTACCTGTTGAATAACAATTTTAGCCGAACTCTGGCCTCAATACAATGGAACCAATAGCAAATCTTCGCTTTTCAGGGGTTTGAGAGAAGGAATTTTCGCTTTTTCTTCTGTCTGAAACCTCACTTCTACTGTCCTATAAACTCATTCCCCTTTGGATATATTCTTTTTGGCTCAAAATGGAATGTAATGTTATTTTGGATTTGACCCTCGGTGGCTTTTTCCACTTTCTCGACTTTTATTCAATTGTACGGTGCGTTACTCTGTGACGTGGGGTATTTTGGTTAGATTCACCAGGGGTTTTGAGATTTGACATTTAGCCAATTTCGTTCGACTAACTGCCTGGCATATTTTATTTACTCTACGGAAAACGTTATTTTATGAAGAGATGTGGCCATAGCGAAAGGGACACTAGTGTTTTTCCAAGCCGTTCTACTGGCTTGTTGGTTAGTTCTTTCTTCGTCGTTGTCGTCGCTGTTGCTGTTGCTGTTGTTGTTGTTGTCTTTGTTTGTTTGTTTGTTGTTGCTGTTGCTGTTGTTGTTTTTCCTTGTCTCTTTTACTTAGAAAACAATATTAAGGCTGTTAGTGGAGTTGTTGTTGTTGAATGAAATATCTCCCAAGGTTATTTTCTCGAAAAGATTGGCCTAATCAACATTCTCAAATTCATTTTTGTTAAAAACGGACTTATTGTCTGTTTGTTTTGATTTAGCTATAACGCATATCGCACTCGCACCATCTCTCATTGATATGTGGAGACGCTCCTCACTTTCTACCACTCTCTCAAACACGAGCATCATTGAATTTAAGGCTGTATTTTCCATGCTGGAGAAAAAAAGAAATATATTTTTCAAGGAAATCGACGTGTCCCTCAAAAATGGGGGTCAAAACAGGACAAAAAACTCACCAGTCGACAGTAAATAACTTTTTGTCAACACCGGTACAGATGTTTTGGATGTGTACAGAAAAGTCATCGGAGATTTTCGTTACAAAGTCAACGAAGCGAGGGGAAAATAATATTTAGTAATAATAATAATAATAATAATAATAATAATAATAATAATAATAATAATAATATCAGCATAAGTCCCAGCTCTCGCTATGATGTATCACATAAGGTGGAGGTTTTTCATGGATAGACATTTTCGGGATTGCGCACATATGCACTTCCCCGAACAGATTATTGCCGAGAAGCACCAACATTTTCGCTAACACCTTGGCACAAATCTTAATCTCATGGACCGAAAATTCCATAGAACGTCCCCCTTGTCTGCGTAATATCTCAGAAGCGTTACCACACACAAGCTAACAGCTCTACGAGTTCTCCCGTTCTGCTGCCAGTTTCGGTAGAAGTCTGGCAAGAGGCCACCAAATAATTCTGGCATAGACTCATAAAATTCATAGCCTCTCGTATTTCAGGGGCCGTTATCGGCTTTCGGTAAGCCGTCCAGGTACGAACTAGAGTCCACTACCGTCGCCGATCCATCGCCCTCTCCAAACAGACGGACGAAGTGCTGCAGGGAAGACCTCACACATCTGCACGGAACCAAGTATCACTCCCCATCCCAATTTGTCAAGGACCTGATTGTGGTCTTGCTACCACGTTGCCTCTCTGACGTCCAGACCCCTTGGACGGCTTTAGTTCCTTCGTGATTGAACGCACGTGTCCTAGCTCTGACAATGCAGCCTTCGGAATTTGCCTCGAAGAAATGGTCAAGTCCATTCTCGCGGCTAGTACGTTGGTCACGATGCCTTTACTAATAGCCTATTCTAGTTTGCTAACTAATGCTCCCTCTAATATACTTCTTTCTATTTCTAACTCTGTGCTAAACGCTATCGATTCTACTCTAATCAATCTATTCGGGGAGATCCACCATTGGTTGTTGACAATTGCTCCCGTCAACTGCTGCTTAACTAGTTCACTAATTATTATTATTATTATTATTATACGAGTTTTTCTTTATCTTTCAATTCTGATTCCAATTTCTTGCCGAGAGTTT